>JAUJYS010004218.1:0-12199 GCA_033995665.1 Melogona broelemanni | reverse complement strand
AAAGCCTGCGCCGGGAATCGAACACGGGACCGTCGGCTTCGTAGGATGTTGCCATACCCACTGAGCCATCGGTACGTTACAGATAGTACATTAGATGCTCGCGTTGCCATTGACAGCCAATTGGCTATAGTGGCTCCACAAGTGGCAATGTCGATGTATGTCGCCTTTGTTGGCGCCTCATGTGCCAATGACACCAAATTCGATCCAATATATATACAAGCTTTTTCTATGGTTGCCATTTCTAGGCCTTCCTGTTTTGTGACCAAGAGGTCAAACAGGGGCAGGTGATGTGATAGACGATGTGAAATGTAAGATACAGCGCCATATATTTATATATTCACGCAACGTGCTTTTTTGGAACGAAATACAATATTCACACTGATCGAAGGAGTAGGCGGAAGAAAAATATGTTTATTGGTTACCTGTACGCGACGTGTCGTCCTTCGGCAGTTTCGACCAAAAAGCAAGGGCAAGTTGAGAGCGTTGTGTTCCCAACATTTTCCAAAAGTGGTTCGCCGTGGTGTGACTGATCCTTTGCTAGCGGCATTCCTTAAAGATGTGTCGGCCATTATTCCATTGTCATTTAAAAAAAAAAAATTGTCACCAGCAGCGTCGCGAAGTTTGACATCCATGAACTTTAAAGTGAAACACAATGGGCTAGCGCATATGATTTTGATCGTAACCTACCTGAAGAACAAAATATATGGCTACATGCAACTGTAATTGAACCATAACAACTCAATGTAACCGTAATTGGTGACTAAATTCGACTGTAATTGGTGACTAATTCAACTGTAATTGGTAAAAAAATACAACTGTAATTTGTTACAAAATGTAACTTCAATTGGTAACTAAATATCATTACAACTCTTTGTTTTTAAATATTCTATACTCTTGCATATGCACGTACGTAAAAAAAATTATTTTTAAATGGGACCTCCAACAAACATACTGTATTTTTACGTTAGTATATTTCGCGCTGTGTAACAAAAAAGGATAACTATTGTTTGAAGCAATTCAAATATAACTTTTCCTATTGTGAATGTTGTGATACCTACATGTATGTCGTATGCAATTAGTTATATTCGTGTTTTAAAATTGTAACTGTAAACTGTTTTGGACTGTATTGTTGCAATTCTGTCCTGTTGTTTTGTTTGTCTTGTTCTCACTTGAGGCGTATGCGCTCGTTGGATTTAGAAAGTTCGCGTTGCGTTCTTTTTTGAACCGGCGCAAGGAAATCCTCTTTCGAAAAAAAAAAGGTTATCGACGATTTACGAGTGCTTCATATTCTTGTCACGCGCAGTGTGGCCCCCGTGCAACATAGCACTTGAATAATGTCGGTGGAACAAAAATATTGGGATTGTAGTAAATAAAAACGACTTTCTCTGCCGTCGCGGTGAAAGCCTACTGTCAAAATATCAATGGCAAGGAGTGGAATCGGATTCAAACCAAAAACTATCGAATATTTCGCCTACTTCGGTGGCTATCTCTTTCTCTGTGCCATGTGGTCCCTGTTCTGTTACAAATAATAAATGTGCTAATTAAATGTAATAAAATACAATGTATCATTCAAAGGGCATAGTGGATTTTAATAACGTAGGCGTTATAAATTGTAAAAGTCATTTTCTAAAATTGAGCTATCAAATCTTATTTGTTACGGTAAATTTGTTATTGTAACTGTAACTTATAACGGTTTATTGATATGGTTAGTGCTCCGAATTGTCTCATTCCTGTCAATTCTGTCACTAACTAATACGACCATGTATTGAGATGATTAATGTTCTCATGTACTATGTGTCAATACTATGTGTCAGTTTCAACAAAATTTGCAAAACCCTAAATATCCCAGGAAGATCCATCCGCTAGCTGGCAGCACCGTCCCATTATAATTTTGAGGTCACTTATCACCACCAACCGACAAAGCCTTGAACTAAAATGCCTACCAGCAATGCAACTAAATGCTTGACGAGCAAGGTTATCGAGTTCCTCTCTAGATGGCGTTTGAAGTGTTTGGTTAGGTTTAGTCGGCTGCTTGGTGCTGCGCTTATGCCAATCCCTGGGTTCGTCCACGTGGTTGATTGGAAAGGTGTCAAACACATGCAGCACCCATCCCACCACCCCAAAACTCGATTAGATACTTTGGAAGTGCACGTTGTGCAGCGTCAATGGTCGAAACAAATCCTGCGAGTGATAGCCATGAGGATGGTGCGTTGTCGAGAGGGGGGGGGGGAAAGAGATTCAAACCAAGCGACAGTTAAATGTGGGTGGCGATAAAGGTTGTCGGATTTTGGCGGTCGCGCGTGCGAAAGAAGAAGGTAGTAGAGAGAGTGAGAGAGACAAGACACCAACAAAAACGAAACGCCCTTCCAAACAGATGTTGTCGTGCTTTAGAGAGCTTGACGCGTGCCCAAAGTGTGCTCGCGCGCGCGCCGGGGAAGAACGATTCGGTAGTGATCCGCCGACGGTGGATTGCGGGAAAAGACTGACTGTGACTGGGGGATGGATAAAGAGAGATGCTTCTGGGTGTTCACGCACCTCCTTCGCTCCTACACGAGCAGATGTGCACGCGCTCTGCAGAGAGCTGGCTGGCAGCAAGTCTGCCTGCCATGATTTGCAAAATTTTAACTGATGGTGGAAGGAAAGGGACTGCCGGTGATTTCTGTTCCACAGAAATGAATGAATTGATTTTGCGAACTGTTGACTGAAGCACAATTACCTACCGTCAATTACTCACAGAAAAAAATCATTCGTTTTCTGGAATCATCTCATTCCCTCACCAGAGAGACGAAATGAAGGATCCATTTCTCCAATCCAAAGTTCCAGAACACACTGACTTTCTAATCGTGTGTTTGTTCTAACGCAAAATATGAACATACGTATTCAGGAATCATCACATTCCCTCATCAGCGAAACGAAATTATGGGGCTATTTAGCCTGTCAGAAGTTCCAGAACACAATCTAACTTTATAGACTTTTCGGCTTTGTGCTGTGAGTCTCGCCAACGCAGCCTTTTTCACCCCCAGTCTGCCCAGGGTTTTATCGTTGTTCTTTTGAGTTCTACTTTATTCAAAACCTGATTTAAATCTCGACCGAATATTAAGGGGTTAAAACAATTGTTACCTTTTCTGACTCTTTGCAGCCTGTAGTAACCTGTAAACTTTTTTCTATTCCCAGAGTGTCAATCACTCGCTTGTTAAAAACGACTCCTTTTACTGCGTAGCTGAGCACATGTCGCCGAAAGAGTGGATTTAAAACCGACATCAGATGCCCTGCATCATGCCCACGTACCCGGTACCACGTGCCGAGTCATCTCATTAGCCGCGCTGGATGACACTATACATGTAAATACGGTACACAGTTTATGTTCGATATTGCCCTGAGCGGCAGACAGGTCCCCGTTGCACTTGCATCCAATCAATTATTTATCGAAACTGAGATTTTTTTCTGGAGTACTATTTTTTTCCTGCACTCGGCAGAAGTATGACACATGCAAAATGCAGTTTTGTCTCTTTCTTTCGTTTTCGACACTTTTTTTTATTAGACCGGCAGGTGAATTACCTACCTGGATCGTCGAGTAGGTATCGAAACCGTTCTGCGTTCCATCCGTCTCTTTGCTTTTCGGATGAGATTTGCGTTTTCGGTATAAGGTAGAAGAACCTGCTTAAACGTGGGACTGCCTATAGGACCCAACCAGCTCACAATATTCCAATATGTACCGTGAGCCATAAGTTAGGGACCGGTCCACCGTAGCTCCATTACTCGGCTAAAAATGACCGACCTTTTATGAAATTCGGCAGATTTATGAAGTAGATCATTGCAAACCTTTGTGCTATTTCAGTTTTGTTAAAAATGTCCTCCGGCAGCAGCACGGTACGCTAGAAGACGGGAATCGCCATTTCCGCACTGACACATCAACACGCGCTATTAATGCATTGCGTGCCTGCCTTAAATTGAATAAATGACCGGATTGTTTTTTTATTTGTTAAATTCAAATTTTTCGATTTTTTAAGTGAATTCAAATTTTGCATTTTTGAGGTGAGGCTACGTTAGAGAAACTGGTACGCAATATTGGCATTAATAACGCTTTTTTGTTACTCTATTTTTTTTTCTTCTTCATTTTTGCTTTTATTGGTTTCCCTTTTCTCTTTTGGCATTCGGTGATCAATGAGATGTTGCCGTCTTCAAATTTTCTGATAGCTGACAAAAATATAATGTACACAGCGTATGTTATGGATATAGCACACATAAACAACTTACTATGCGAACAAAATTGAGAGTTAGAGTTAGGGATTTTTTATTAGTTCAGGGAGGCTCTATTTACTGCTAATTCGAACGGGCCTTAAATTCGCAATGACTGTAGCGCATGCACGCACCAGTGCCGACAAAAGTCGACGAGGAATGATGAAAGAGCGAGTGAGTCGAACCATAATTTGTTAGCTCACGTCTGGAAACTTAGATTAAATGCGAATAAAACGAAAAGTTAATATGCGCTATTATCTAATTTCCCTGGGTGAATCCAAAAAAATGGAAACGGCTATGTTCCTTACTAAAAACAAATAGCATATTTTGTGTACGTACCACGTGATGGGCTTTTTGCTTTGGTTATTGGTGCCCCTGGTGACGTTTCGGTAATCTGGAAAAATGTCTATCATGTATACTAAGATTTTAGCACAAAACTAAACCAGCAGCGCTATTAGTATCTTGAGGATATTCATTTGCAATAATGTGTATTTTTAAATGAATGTAGTTACAAGATATTCGAAACATCGCGAATATTCGATTCAATTATCTATACTGTTACGGTAGTACGTAAAATTTAGTATATGCAACACGAATACAAATTTGTTTATAACAGGAAAATAATTGAACTAAATAACAAGAAGAATAGGTTACTCAACAGTAGTACTTTTTATATCATAGTTTTTGTTCTAGTAAAACGTAAATGGCGACAACAAATATAAAACAGGACTCGGCGTAAGAAGGAGTACATTACTTTCGATCAAGAATAGACACAAGAGGAGAAAAAAAAAAAAAAAGACACAGAGTGCGTAGAGAGAAGAAAAAAAACCGTCAGTTAAAATCAACGCAAAGTTAACCTGATTAGCTGATACAGACCATATACAGTCTGGCGAAGAAACAACAAGACACTTGAAAGGACCAACAACGCGAGCATCTACTCTGTATAGGAATTCCCGTCCCCGGCGCGCGTCTCTGCAGATTCGACAAAGGTGTCAGGTGCTAGTTGCAAATAAAGAAAACTAATTATGTACTGAATCCGATCTTATTATTTCAGGTGGTCTTTTTCCGCGACTCCTCCGCCACCCATCACCATCTCTGCTCGACTGCTTACAGCGGATCACGGTAAGATCTCTCGTTCTCTCTCTCTCTCTCTCTCTCGTTCGTCGAAGTGAAACAGACGAGCTACGTCTGTAAAGCCAATTTCTGTCAATATTGACACTAGGCTAGTACATTGGAATACCGTAGACAAAATTCAGCACACGCAACCGTGACGGCAATCATGTAGCCCAGATCACAAAGTAGCTTAAGAGTTTCGGGGCGAACGCGGGGTCAATTGTTTGGTCGGCGCTCCAGAGACTCCCTCTATGCCCCCCTCCCCCCCGCCACAAAAAAGAGGGGTGAGTGGGAGGGTCTCTGCTCAAACTTCATTAAAAGTTTGCCCCAAACTATCGTCAATTGAAATGAAACTTCGAACGCAGGTAGCTGGGAGACACGGAAACGAAGTGGAGGTCTCAAATTTATGTTTCAAAGTAGTTCAATTTATTATTGCGAGCATATGTTGCGCACATTGACCCCGACACAGGGGTTAATGTGCGAGTTTAATGTGCCCCCATGGGCTGCTTGCGGGTTGAAATTGTAAATATGAGAATCACTTTTAAGTTTAATTTTTAAGTTTAAATAATTATAGCGTTGCAATATTTTCGAAGTTTATGAGCCCCAGAAAAAAATCACAAATATACGTTTAATATGCAAAATGCTAAATACGCGAAAATTTGAACTTCAAAACGCAAAAAAATCCTATTGTTGTTACATAGTGAAATCCAACCAAATGGTTAGTTAAGGCCTCAGATCTTCATCGTTCCGGTTCGGTGATTTAACCTATGCGCATCGTATACAGATGTACTTATAAGTTGTTTTTTTCCTCGTGCTCATAAACTTCAGTTACACAAAATATATTCATTGGATTAATGTAGACATCTGCATCTACAAATTGTGATTGTAAAATTGTGTTACTTTTAAGTCAATGATTTTAAAAAGTCAAGAGGGATCTTATTTATTATTACGTTATTTGTGAGGTCTATGATTGTTGTTTTATCCTCGGTGCACCCCGAGATATGACACAATCGATGTTTGTGTACGATTGTGTCTTTAGATTTTCTACTCATCTTATTTGTTAGATATTAATGCCATATTATTCCAATTATTATTTGTAGTAGAGTAATTGGTGTTTTATTAGTATATTGAAAGTACCACCTTGTTTAAATAATGTCCTTTCATTAGTAGTCCATTAAATGTCGATCGGCCAACGACACATCGCAGCACATTTATTATTTAAACATAATAACCTTTATTTGATCAACTCACGACGATATCAAATATTAATAGAATAAAAGCAATTATATATGCATACTTAAAGCCATGAAAATGATCTACTTAATGTGAAGAAGCACGTGGTTTCTGTCGTTTCCTTACGAGGCTTTCGGTGTCATTAACGTTCCAGTCATGCATGCATTCCCATTGTTGATCAAAGAAACGATAACATATTGCAGGAGTTATATCCCTAGTGATTGAACGTGACAGCTGCGACGCTACAAGTATCTTCCCAACGTTAGACAATTAGCTAATCTCTGCCGATACAAACATACTGTAGTGGCAAATGGAAAGTTCAAGATTGCTAACAAACATCTGCAATTTATGCATGTATATCGCATTACGGGGATAGACGTTTTCGAAATATAATCAAATGAAACTTCATTTGATTACTGATATTAGAGATTACTCATTGCGCCCAAGAAAAATAAACCCCCAGCAATGTAGTTATTTTGAATGCCAAAGCTTTTATGTACACTAATTACATTACATGAGCGTGATGAGTAAAGTTTAATTTAAAATAAATGTATGAATTGTATTAAAAAGAAATACTGTATACCTGTATTATTGGGTATATCAGTATTCCTGCATCATATGAACTGCTGAAGTAGATCAAAAAATATTATTAATTGTAAATAATAGATAAACGACATAATTGATCACAAGCATGAGCCTTAAAATCAATTACATGTATACCGGCTCGGGCGTACCAAGGAGAAAACAACGATATGTTAGCTAGACTCAGTATTTATGATAAAATTAATCAAACTTTGCGACACTATACATACTTACGAAACATGTTGTGTTGCAAATATTGATTAATTTTTTCGTACATTTAGAATCGTACCAACTCATCGTCGTTTGATTCTCTTGGTACGCCACGAGCCGACATAATTGATGTTAAGGCTTTGTAATCGTTTATTTCTTTTATCTATTTACTCAAATATATTTTGTTATCGTTGTTTATATCTTTCTATATTTACCTCCGTGCCCACGGTCTGTATTAGCCGTGAAATATTTGCTTAAATTAATTTATTTGTGAAACATTTCACTCAAATAAAAATTAAACCATTTTGGGCAACATTAGTTTTGAACAAGAACTTAATATTCGAGTATGTTTAGTGACTGGTGTTGAATTAAATACAAGTTCTAAAGTGGGTGTGGGTGAGGCGTCTTATAGAAATAGTTACATTTTCAATAGAGCATTTACCATCAGCGCAGAAAATAGGGGACCGCAAATAGGCCAGCAACAATTTTTTGGTGGAAGACGGGATGCCACTGATTGTCGAGCATGAGAAATGGCAATGACTTTGGGGTTTGCGGCGATGAACAATTCCCCTCCTTCTACTGTATATACGAGAACCGTACGCCAACACTCTTGACAAGGTAATAACGGACGAACAAGAGCACTAACGCACAGCAGAAGCTCTTAAGACCAGTTGTCAGACAGCTGAAGATTGAAGTGGATTTAACGAATGTAAATTGCAGTTCCAACACCCAAATCTCCTTGATACCAGCCCAGATGAAGCAGTAGCCTCGACGTAGCAGGGGGGAAAAATAAGGAAAACAAAAAAAATATAGTGCTGTCTCTCGGGCGCATCGGGGGAGAACCAGCACATTAGGAGTAAGTGCGAGCAATATTATCAATACTTGAAGAAGAATGTTGATGGTAGAAGGACATAAACTCGAACACAAGTATATTTATTATCTCTGAAATTTTCCTGCTGATATTATCTCTGATAAAAAATATTGTCTCTATTGATTTGTTTGATTGTTGATTTTTGTATTTGCGTCCTCCAAAGTTGCACCAGATTTGAGTTTACGGTTTATTAAGTAATAATTAAAATTATTATTCAAAATTATTTTATTTTAGTTACTAAATTAATTAATCTAATTAATTATTTAAAATAATTTAATTTAATTATTATAATTATTGAACAAATAAATTAACCAACTTCCTTTTTTAAAAATTAACTGAAATATTTATAATTTAGGGTGTTAACAATGTTCTTTCATGGTTTTGAAATGCATCGCAAACATTAATTAATTTTTATTTTCTGCGAGAGTTTGTCATCTTTCTTTTCGGCACTGTTCCGGAGCATGTTCCCCATTCGTTGAATCTTAAAATACGTTTAGGATGTTGTCGGTGTCCTTGACGTCGTATACTAATGTCATATTGTAAAGGGTGCAAATAGCATAGCTCCTCGTTCTTGGTTTTACCATATCGATTTTCTTGATGTTATATGCAGCTTACCTAGATATTCAGGTAACTTAATGAACCGTCCTCGTCCAATACAATTCCTTTTCATGTTTGTTTATATGGCGAGGATAAAAAATCGTTTAAGGAAGTTATTCGAATTTGGATTCAGAAAGCGTGAAATTGTTTCATCGCCATTTCAATGACGCGCCAGTCGCCAGCGCATGAATCGATTAAGGCCGAAAAGGAACCTCTGATGTCAACAGGAGACAGACCTCATTCAGTTTTGTTCCTGCATAAATGTACTTGCAAATCCTCGACAGCTGAGAGACTGGTATACATAAGCGTATCTGAGAACGTACGACGAAATCGATTGAAAATTCTATTATTTATAAATACGTAGAATTTCGTGCGTTTTAGATCGTGGGTTTCAATTTGGCGATCCACAAACTGCATTCAATTACAAATAATTACATTTCAGGACGGCTAATTTTCGAACATTGCCGGACAATTTATTTTCCAAACGCAAATACATTGTTTGGTTAATATAAACAAAGTTGGTGGTAGTAAATGTTAAACCATTATCTATCCAGCTTCCACTATAACTTGAAGAAAGGGGCCCCCACAAAAATGTTTACTGAGCTACATTGTAAGTGTGACAACTCTTTCAAGTCCTACTTCCTAAGAATGTGTAGGCAGAGACACAGTCCCCTGCTTACAAAGTCTCAAGTATAAAGTAGGATATCATAATCTGTGCACAAAGCTGGTTTCGTAACCCCGCCAGAGACCTATGGATTGCTTGCGGATATACAATGTAATTGTAGAAGCGCTCATGAGATTCGTAAAATTTTATTTGGTTGGATTTGGGACGTTTTAGGGGGAGGGATGGGTTGTTTAAACCTACAAGCCCACTGAATTAATATTAATATCGACATTATCAGTTGGAGCGCAATTGGAAGCAGGATAACAACGCTGTTCCTTTATCATTAAGTTGCGATTGAACGTATAATCTAACAGTAAAAATGTATTACATTTGATTAGTCTGACTTACATTTAAGGCTAGCCAATGAGATCGCGCGAATCGAAGCTCGTTCGGTTTGACATTATCCATTAATTGCGTTTTACTTGATTTGCCCTGCGGTCTCAGACCAACCCCCAACAGACCCCTAACATTGCCCTGCATTTAAATGCGATCTTATCCGTATTTAGAAAGGCCAAAATCTCGGTGTTGGGTTTATTTTCTGTATCGCATATGCGTGCAAACAGCTGGACGCGTTCACATGAATTTCGATCGGAGCATATTCACGTGTGAATTGCACTCTGTGCTCGCGCGAGGATCATTGAACTCTGGAATTGCAAGCCCGATAAAGGTATAATCGTGTTATTGAAACGGTGGAAGTACTTCGCCTGTAGAAGTACTTCGCCTTTAGTTTCGTCCTATTATTTAACTGTTTTTATTTGTTAAGTTTGTCTATCAAAAATTGTCAAAGATTGGAATGTTTTCATAGTTCCCCTATTTAGCGATAAATTGTGTCAGGTTTGTTAAATATATATTTTCTATGGGATCATGTGTTTAAATATTGCATGATCAAATTCGGTAAAAATATATACCGTTTCTTTATTCCTTCTTTTGCCTTTATCTTTTTACAGTTTTAATTGGCCTTAACTTGTAATTGTATAATTTGAGCATTTAAAGTTTAAAAGTGCAATGCTCAATTACACATTGAAAAAAGTATTTAATTTAGCATCAAAATAAGTAAAGAACATACAAACTTACGAATAACAAAATGTCATTTTGGAAGATTGAATGCCTGTCGGTGTGGCAATTATGTTGCTAGACATTTGTACACTTCTTATATATAAATTGTGTCCATGTACTTCTGCGGCTTGTTGGATTTACAATATCGATACTGAAAATCTAACGGACACTCCGTAAAGACAGATCGATTTCTGAAAACAATATTTTCCAAAAACTTGTTAAACGCTAGGCTCCTACTTTGACGGCATTTCACTCAGTTTATAGCCCCACCTATATATGAAGCTCAATTTCGAGGTATGTGTACATTTTGTCATCGCCCTGACAAGCTCTTGTGAATCAATATTTTTTCGCAAAAATTCAATTACGTGACGGATTTCTCTTTGATACAATACCAGGGTCCCCTTTTAATATTGCATTCAGTGCATCGCATTCCGAGCTATGTCAGTCTACATGTATTTTGCTGGTTCAATACTGTAGATTTGTGGGCACCATTTTTTCACAACGTCATCGAAGAGAAGGATAGCGTCTAGGGCTCTCGTTCACTACGAACGTATGGCGCCTGCTTAAATATCAATTTAATAATGTTAAAACTTCAAACTATTTCATTCAATTATATAATATTTAAAACAATGCATATAAAATATTATGAAAATGTTATTCAGTTTATGCCAGTATTTACCTGCTTATTTAAGACTATTTCTAAATATTATTCTGATGTGTTACTGATATAACTGATATTTTTTTTTTATCACTACAGGATTACTGCACCCTTGTGTCTTTATGAAGATATGTGAGGGGCAGGTGAGGGGCAAGGAAGGGAAGGGAAGGGGAATGGCAGCTGGTATATTCAATATGTATCAATATAACTGTAAAACGTTGGGATCAATTCATTATGTGAAAAAATTATTTATTTTGCTACGGGTTTTGAAACTTATTTTAGTATACATGTATGTTAAAGTCTTTAAATAATGGAAGAGTGTTAGAAATCTTCCTAATTAATTAAAATAATTTATTATCTGGCTTTTTCCGTACAATACAATTTTTGGTCAGCCAACCTCTTTCATTGAGCTTATTCGTGGTTATGTTGTTTGAAATAAGTTAATTAAAAAAATACGATTGTTTACGCCTAAGCCAAAACAAAAAAAAGTCAAAGAGATAAATTGGACAGTAATATTTCTATCATATCATAATTACTTTAGACAATAATTAACGTCATACACTGTGTACTGTAGTTTTCGAACCATTTCAAATTGAATTTGCAAAAACACGTTCAGATCGAAGCTGAAATGTAACATTACCATTTAGAGCTCGCAAAATTAAATTTGAAACTTTATGCGATGGCAAACTAAAGTTTTAGCAATTTGCCGACAATAAAAACACAAACTCGTCTAGCCTGATCTACCTTCCGATGGTGTCGCGTCCCATCTATTGACTTAACAGTTTGATTGCTTTCGACGTCGCCTCGGCGCCACACACACCAGAACCTTGAATGCGATGCGTATTAGTTGGGCGCGGCAGACCAAATGGTTCTGTTGCTAGCACATTTGTTGACTGTAAGTGCTAGGTCAATGCTAGGCTATTTTCAGTAAGACTAACCCTTGATTAGTGGCTAGTCGAATGTTGGGGATGGGGAT
>JAUJYS010004217.1:0-12200 GCA_033995665.1 Melogona broelemanni | reverse complement strand
CAGTCGCCGCCTGCCAAAGTCTAAATCAAAACGTCAAGTGCCCGAAATCGAGATGCTCGTATGGGCAGGAGACCGAATGAAAAGAAAGCGTGGCCGCCAATGACATTGCAAACCGATCAAAACATAATTTCTCATCGTTACAAGATTCTTGAAAACACAATTGTGTTATCCACCATACAGACAGATACAGACAGACAAACAGATACACCAGACAACAATAAATATTTATATTCTTCGCAATAAATTATTTTATTAGCTGAACTATTCGAATTGAACTAATATTTTTAATGACATATTTTGGTTTTCAACTACTTCAATTATTTCAGTTTCAATTTTAAAATTTCAGTTCTCCAAATCCAACTCAAATAAAAATATATAAATTCAAGGTACATAAAAATGTATACCGTTATCTAATCGAACAGTTCATTTTGTGGCAGTGCCTTAACATATCGATTAAGCATGCGAGAAGCACTCGCAATCTTAAACATTGCTTCCTGGTTAAAGTGAAACCCAAATTTGTAACAAAGATTGTTCTCTCAGTGGCCTATGGTTAAAATTTGAAAATATGAAATCATATATCAAGTACCTCGAAATAAACCATGAACATAGCTTCACACGTACTGAAGCTCAACATTACATTCTCTATATTTCATCAACTTTGTCTATGTTCCTATAGATGGCGTTGGATAGAATATAGACTACTTCTAGATATTCGTATTCGTATTTGTTACGTCACTTGCGTGCTGCGCCATAGCTGTACAATCGGCAATTAATATGTATGTATACGAGCGAACCATACCGTACAGTGTATATTGACAAACATGTGATTGTGTTAATGATTTATTTGATCTTTGATCTACTAGCGACACAATGTGATTGCAAGCATTTTCTAGGAATTGAACAACGCTCACTCGATACTGGGTCTCGATCGCTTTAGAGCCACATGCAAACACGCACGTGGCCGAGCGAACACTTTGCAAACGGGTCCCGCTCATGATTATTTGCCGCGCCCGTAGGCCCTCCGCAGCGATCGAGCAGTGGAGAAGTTTGAACAGGAAAAAAAATGAGTTGTTTGTATAGATGAGGAAAAAACTGATGGCTCGCGGCTTTATCGCGATCACGCCAGTCTGCTTGGCGCTTTCGAAGGACTGACCTTAACCTCAAACGGCCTTGGCCACGCGATGTGCATGCATAACAAGAGCGCGATCTGTGAGACCTATCATGCGCTAGCAGTTTCGCTATGCGGCCCAGGAAGATGTTGAACGAGCGCGCGCTATACTGAACAAACTGGATCGAACGCTTTGATTTCATTACACGATGTTTCTATACTTTCGCATTGTCATGTCGGTATGTTGTGGAAGGACTTTTTCTCAATATGTTTTGAGAACTGCCTTATATCGATATTGTCTTCACCTTTTTTCAAATAAATACTTCACTGCTCAACTTTGATTGCCCTACTTGGAATATAATCACTCAGAATATAATTTCAGAATATATTTCACTCAGAATATAATTATTGCAAAAAATTGATTTTCTGGGATATATTACCAGAAAGAGAACATTTTCTGGCAATTTATTTTTCTTGCTTTCATATTGTGTTCAAATAAAATTGGAAACTTGAAATTCAGATGCTTTTAATGGGTAATTTTTTGGCAAATATAAGATGGAATGAGACGGAAACGCGAGTATATCCAGTGTTGCGTTCATTCCTTTTGAATTATTCCAGTTCCCGTTCCTCCCATGGAAAAAGAACCCGTTACCGTTCCAATCTCTGTAGAAATTAAAAGGAACCTGGCCGTTCCTAGTTCCTTTGCAAAATGAACTTGAAACTTTTCTATTCCTTTTCCGTTCCTTCAATTAAAATATATTTTTTTAATGCGCTGAGTGGGGAAATGTTCACAAAAAATGAGTGATTCAGTTTATTTTAACGCAAAATGTACATTTGGTGATTTGCAAACACAAATTAAAATCTTTAGCAATTTCAGTTTGATACTGTAAAATTATTATTTTACTCGTATAAAATTTAAAGTTATGCCAAAAGGAACCCTGTGCACCAAAAAAAAGAACCTCCGTTCCAGTTCCTGAAATAAGGAACTAAACAGTTCCTAACGTTCATTCCTAGGAAAACAAACCTAGGCGCTCCTAAGTTTCTCGGAAAAGGAACCTAGGCGTTCTTAAGTTCAGGCCTGGTAAAAGGAACTAGTTCCTAGTAACAGTTTGAACAAGATACTACAAAACTACACCCGTTATTGGCCCCTTCTTCCGCCACATAAAAACTAATATGCTTCAGGGTAACAAAAAAAAGTGCTCGGAACGGTAAAAACTTCTAGAAAGCATGGAGAAAATGCTTTCTTTGAACAATACTTTTTCACGCAAAAATTGCTGTACGTTTTTTTTTTAGCTTTTCTTTACGATGCGGCAATTTGTCATTTGTGCTCGGCGGACGATCCAAGTAGACAGCATAATTGTTTTAGGTGAAATATAGTTTGGAAAGGGGAAAATAATTAGCCGTTATTAGCGTTCAAAATATTTCTTATTTTTTTCAAATTCCAGTCGTTTTACTTCCTGTTCTCCCATATTCTCCGATTATTCGATCCCGAGAACTGGTGAAGGTTGACTTCTCAATAGCGCTACGTGTCACGTACAACGTGCAATTTTATTCAATACTATAGTCGAGCAAAAAACAATGATATTTAGAAACCAGGAAAAAGAAAATGATTTTTGTGTACCAAAATATTTCGGAATTCTGGCATGGTAATGAAATATGGAATTTATGCTTACAATGAAGGTGAACCGCCAAAACACATCAGTTTCTTTCAAAGAAACGTCTCGTTCCAAGGAACGCGTTCCTTTTCTGAGGCTATATGCTACTTGTTTCAAAACTGGCTTTCCGTGTTTTGCGCGTGCCATGCAAATGAAAATGACAACACGCTCGATGAAATGCGAAAGATTATTTTTTTTTCTATGACCGAAAAAGATTAGTTTATGAAATTCAAAAAAGAATGAGTCGGGGTGCATGGTGACAGTTGTTTGTTGCACCAATTAGTTCAAAAATTGCGTTAAAAATTGAATGGCTACCGTACCGAACTCAACTTTTTAATTTTTAAATAGAAAGAACGAGAAACGTCCTCGTTCTTTTAATTTTATTGAGCAGCGAGGAACGTCCTCGTTCCATTTTTACGGAGGAACGAGGAACTGGGACTATTTCCTTTTAAAAAGGAACGCACCCAACACTGGTTATTTCTGCCTGGACACCTGTGTAAACAGTCAAAACGTCATCAAATTCCCATTATAAGCACGCAATGTCAACATTGTCAATATTAGAGGGCCCTCTCAAAACTAAGTGCACCCTGGACAAAAAATAAAAGTTGACGCCCTATAACCATTGCCGCTTTAAATCGCACCAACCGTACCATTGCCGCTTTAAATCGCACCAACCTTAAATCGCACCAATTTTGATTAAAATGCGATCTAACCTACTGTTTTGTGTGTCACGCGAAATCGCCTACATTCATAAAACTTTCAAGATGTCCGCCTCATATCGGTACAAATATACTATCCGCCGCCCAGGGCAGGCGCCGCTCCTTTTTTAAATAAGTCGCGGCACGCACATAATTTATCACAATACAGTACGGAAACAAAACAGAACGAAACATTGTATCGAAAGCATCAGCATTTATTTTTTTCACCGCCGATACAGCAAGTGGAGTAATCAATTGAGTTTTGACTAATGCTCAGCTAAAACCATTTTTATATTCAGTGCACCACGCGGAATTTTTCAATTCAGCGCACACGCAGACAAAAGAAGTACAATAAAATACATACCGGTATATATACTATATAAGAGAGCTGCGCTTTATCACCAAGTCAGCGCACACTTCATCATTCGGTAAGTGCCAGAATATTGCTATTGTCGCCGTTAAATCATCTAAGAATACTGGGACCGCTTAGTGACCACTTTAAAAATCAACAGCTCTTCGAACGTTGGGCTATTTCTGTGAAAAAATTCAAACTCTGAAACGCCACCAGATGGCATCGGTACCTGTCGACTGTCGTTCACGGATGCCACAGTGACTGATTTTGCCAGCCAGCAAATGACGAGACCTTGGAGTGCCCCTCCCCCTCTACCGTTCTCCTCACAATCACGGCCTTGGAGTGTACACCTGTTAAATTCGAACAAAAACTCGATTTTAATGCGTGACCAGTATAATTTTGGCAATCATATCGATATAGTAATAAACAATAGAATATTATATCTGGGTAAATTAATAGATACGTGGCAATATGGCGTTACGTCAAAATGGCGAAAGTCATATTGTATATGTAGGAGTGCGCGACAAAAATGGCGCGGCAACGACTTTGCGCCCCGTTTTCGGAAGACCGTTAAATATATTATACGAAAACTTAAACTAAAGAATAACTGAGTATTTTTCGAAGAAAAAACAACAAGGGGTAGAGACGAAGGTAGAGACGAAGCCAGGGGGAAATATTATATTTATTTATATTCGATAATTCGTTATGATGCCCATAATATTATTGTAATGTACACAATGTGTTTAGTATCAATTATTAATTAATTTAAAATGTAATATAATACATTCTCCCCTGACTTCGTCTCAATCTGTGGCTGATTTTATCGCGAGTAAGATTTATTAGTATTATTTATCTTATGAAAGTATTATTTTTCTCAAGTCAAACAATTACGTTATTAACACAGATACGTTAGCGTAGAACGTTTAACGTTATACACATGTGTACGTTAAGCCAGTATTTAACTAGGCGAATAATCGCGGCGAATGCAGCTGAAGCGCGAAAATTGCAGCAGCACGTGAATTTCAAAAAATGCAAAATTGCAACTGCACGTGGGCTGCGAATGCATACGCAGCAAATTCTCTGGCTCCTGGCGACTAGATTTGAACATGTTCAATTATATTCGCCGCGAATGCATTCGCAACTCACGTGCAGAACCGCCTAGTTGCTTTACTCTTGCTGCAATTTGCGCGCTTCAGCTGCATTCGCCGCGATTATTCGCCTAGTGAAATACCGCCTTTAGGGTTAAGGTTCTCCAGCAAACATTTTGCGAAATCAGAAAGCAACCCCCATTATTAAGAATGCCGTTCCGCATATCGCATTGATCAACCATTGGACGAAATTGAAAAGCAACCCCTGCAGATTGGGTCGGTTTCTCCTAATAGCTCTTTATCTGCGCGGTGAGACGAGACGTCCGTAGTCAAGAAGCTCAAACGTCACTACGTTTCTGTTTCAAATATCTGATGCCTGAAATACACAAATCGATGATGAGCTCAAGTCTTGTTCGCGCATTTATGAAGCTGAGTATCTGTAAAATAGGGTACTGATTCTAGCTACGGCACTTGGCTAGGAAAATAGGGTACTGATTCTAGCTACGGCACTTGGCTAGGGATGTATTTTTGTTAAAGATCAATTCTTCCTAAAGGAACAGGTAGTAATTTATTTTTAAGTGATCTGAACTTTTTTTTTACGCCTTAGCTTTTATTGCATTGAAGAAAATAATTAATTCTACAAATCTATTTTTAATTTATACAGTTATCGTTAGGGACATCGAACAGGAGTTAGTGAGAGAATCATAGAGCGGGAGCGAAATATGGTCACCAAAATTATGGATTTTACCCTTACGTGATAGATGAAATTCCCCGAATTGTATATTTTTCAATGCAACTAAAATGTAACAACTTGCACATGGCTTTCTCACTTGGCCAATTTTTGTCAACTCACCTGAACTCTCGAATCTGTGATGACCCTGCATCTCCTCGGATGGCGATCCTCTTCCGGCGGACCCGGACGGCGAGTTGATTCGCGAGGCGGCCGGCGAGCCGGACGGGTCCACCTTGACCGACGACGAACCGGAAGTGCTGGCCACAGAGCCGCCAGCGGCGTACAACTCAACCCGCGGCGCCAAGCTCGACTCGTCACTCTTTCTTTCGTACGCTTCATCATCACTAATGTCACTATGCTCCATATCTTCATCATCAACGTCAGCGATGACGTCACTATCGACTTGCCGTTTATCGTCGATACGTCCCATCAACGGTTTCGAAAAGTCCGACAAAAGCCGAAGAGGCGATGCCATCGTCAATTGGGATCGGTCGGGGTTCGAACCTGGATTCGAGGAACCAGTCGAGTCGGGTCGACCATGATACGGGTCTTGGCGGTAACGGGTCGCCGGTTGGTGAACGTTGGACCCGTTCCTCGCGTGATAATCATTTTCGTGGGGCAAATGAGACCCGTGGATATAGGGTCCCCTATCCAGTGGGGCTGATTGGAAATTAGAAAAGCCGCGACCTCCGAGTACTCCTGGTACACCTGGATGTCGCGATCCGACCGGCATCTGTGACGTCATGGTCGTGTTGGTGACGTCACGAGGCATCAAGGAAAGGGCCGATGATCGGTATCGGTTGTAAGGTCCCGCCGCGCTGTTTGTCACCTGGCAGTGGCGAGACACGGAATGTGTTGGGTGGCCGGTGTCCTGACCGGAAATGACGTCAGACGGTCGATAAACGGGTTGGCGGTTAGGTGGAGGAGGGTGATGGAACTGATGGAGCAGCCGTGAAGGGATCGGATGAATGCCGTTCTTGGATGCGTCGCCCGTCGAGAAATTTGCTCCTGGTTTGTTGGTGCCGGTTTTGAGGTCGTGGTTGAATTGTCCGTTCGAAGTGGTCATCGCGAGTGGGAGGTGGTGATTGACGGACGAGAATTGGTCAAGGTCTGTCGAGTATTTGGTTGACAGTTTGGCGGCGTTCGTTTTCATGGGCGACAGAATGTTTTCCATTTTAAACGTTTCGGAGGATATCGGTCGATTGGAGCTTATGATGGCCGCGGCCACGGCGGCCGGCGATCCTTTGTCGCTGACGCCGGGGGATGATGGTTGTGGTTCGGGCGAGATTTTTTCTTCCACACTCGAGAAAGTCTCATCCATTCTGTTTCTGAAGATGGAGAACATTGAAATATAAGTAAATATTTTTCACAAGCGACACTGTTTGCTGAATTTGACAACGAAATAAAAGTGAAATGTTTTAGGAGTTTTCACAAAATGCGTAAATATAAATGTTTCATGATGTATTTCTGTATTAAGTACACGTCCCATAATCTTATTAATTCGGTATACAGGAAGGACTACACATCTGGCAAACTGAAAAATGTTCATGGTTAATAGGCATTATATATTATTATCGGCAGTTGTTTACCCATGATTGCCTGTATGCATATTTTTCACATTATACGGTATGAATCGAATGATTCACCAACTTATTGTAGTTATCATTGACAATTTTTATTTATGTTGTCGAAAATATGCCTATAATTAAAAAAAAAATTAAATTTAAATAACAAGTGTATTTGCCTAAAGATAGGATTTGTTTAAAATGTAAGCATATATCATAAACCATTTTTTAAAAGTTAAAATATACTGTAACAAAGTTGCGCCTGGATTACGTATTAAAAAGCAAATTCGGGTTTTTTTTCGTCGAAATTTAGTTATGTATTAGAATACTTTCAGCTCTAGATAATTAAAATATAGAATTAATTAATCGATTGTAAATATAATTACCTGATTCGGTGTCGTCGCAGACAGAACAGGAGCTCCTCGAACTTAGCGTTCTTCTCGTTGCCGCGTTCGAGACAAATTGAATTTTTCTCCCCAATCGTTAACCACAAATTTGTGTTCCTAAACGCGCGAAAATTGTTCAGTAATGGGGTTACTTTTCGCAATCGCGCTCACACTCGGTCCCGCGCACCCAAACCCAGGACTCTTCCGACTCGGGACGCTAACTTTCGGAAGCTAAAGTTTATCTTATTGGTGCTCGGAGGGCAGCCCCTGACGAATACGGGCGTTGCCAAAACGAGAGACAGAGATGGAGAACGTTTTTCTCGAGAGATGATCGCACCCTGGGCGACAAATAAAGGTGGCGCCCTCTATTATTGCTGGCGGTAGACAGTGGAAAATATGACTATTTAAGGAACATTATTTGTGAATTTGTGTCGCCTTGATACAAAATCTTTACCAAGTGCAAATGAATAGCAAAAGAATGCATAGCAAATAAAAGGATAGAATTTCTTGGGTATTTTAGAAAAAAATTGCTTATAAATTAAAAAACTACCCATTTTGGTAAAATTTTGGCACATTTATACAAAAATAAAAAATAAATTGAGAATCGAAAAAATTTAAATCAAAATAAAACAATTATCTATAATCAATTAAATAAATAAAAGAGACATAGAACGGTATTTTTTAAGTGAATAGCAATTTCTGATTTTGCCAAAATAATTTTACACCAAACAGGGCTTGCGCATGAGACATTTTACTAATTTTAATAATTTTACTAATTATTAATGAATTAAACAATATGTTCAATTCATTAATAATTAGGGAGCATTTAAATCTTTAAAGTAATTATCGTAATTTGTTCGCAAAATCAAATAAAATTAGTGCACAATATATAAAATATATTTTTAACCTAAGACTAGTTGCTCTAATATTTTAAGATGCGATTTTTACAGTCCATAAAGTGCGCAGCAACTTTAAAAATTCAAGGAGAACGCGAATGTAGCTTTTCCTGCTTGATTATTTCAATCAAGTCATAAAAGTAAAAATTTCCAATAAAATGCCGAATTTATCATCCTTGCATTCACTGGAGCTTGCGCCCTGAGTAGCAGCCCACACTGTCCCCCCCTCGCTGAGGAGGCTCTAGCACGGATGCTGCAAGTACCATTTGGTGCTGGCGATGGCGGGACATCCCATTAGCGAATCGTTGATGCCCTAATGATGTCGACAGAGATGTTTGGAGGATAGTCGCCAAGATGGTGGCGTAGGGGAAGGTGGGGGTGGTAGCGGTGGTGCGGTTACGCACCGAAATAATGAGAATCATCGCAAGTGGTTTACAGTGGCGGGAAGAACGAGACAGGATGTTTTGTTTATAGACTTATGATTAGGCAACTGTAGCGTTTCTATGAACCCCTCCGAGCAAACATGCTCCGTTGATGATCTTCTCAACATTTCCCTGATGTGACATTATGGGGCCCTTGACACGTCCGCAATTAGGGACTGGGCTTATTTTGAACGTGTGAATATTTGTGGAAATTGGCAGAGTGGCTTCAAATTCATATATCATTGTCTGTAGTGAAGTCAAAGAGTAAGAACACAAAAATAAAATTGAGACGAACGTGTACATTGAAAATCTCCGAATCGAGCGAGTAACGAGGAACGAGATTGTGAAATTAAACACAGAACGATAAAGCCATGTTAAAATTTGTTTAAAACATTATAGTTAGGCGGCAATAATGTATGTAATGTGAATGACAACTTCCAAATGGATATATTATTTTGTGTCTCACTTCACAGTCGTTTTACCTTTATTAGCTCGGTTCGACAATTTTCAATGCAAGGTATAAATTTAATTGTTGCGTTCTTAATGGATTATAGCTGAGATAAACATTCTATCGGGCAAGGATTGCGCCAAAGATACCTTACAAATCGTTATTGAAATAAAAGGTTTATATTATTTTATGATTATATTGGAATACTAGAAACAAATATAAGTTGGTCTTATGTAAGGCGTCATTTGTTGAGTGCAGGGATTATTCGAGTGCAGGGATTAATTGGAAATTGAACGTAATCGTGTTGATTTCAGGATTGGAATATGGCATTGATATTAGTGTACTCGAATGAATTAATAATTAGTTAGTGGCGGTTTGTACAATGCGTTTGCATTGTTCAAATAGAAATCTAGCATTCGCAAATATTCAATCTATAACATTTTATTACGTAAATAAATATTCGACTGAATCTATTCAATCACAAAACGAGGCCTTCAAACCTCGACAAGACAATTATTTTCAAAACGTAATTTTTGTTGTTGGAAGGAGTATTACATTAAATAGCTTACATTCGTTGCCTAAACTGTGAAAATTGTTAATGTTATTATACGAGTATGCTTCATTATAAAATATTTTGTTCTATTCAATACAAGTGTCATAATCAAAATCATAATAATAACTAACAGATGGATCAATTAAGTTTCAAAATTGTTTAGGTAATGCTTTCACAATTTTTTAAATGTCAACAACTCGTTCGCAGTCGGGTAGATTTTTCCGGTAATGAAATAATCCCTGCACTCAACAAATGATGCGTTACATAAGACCAACATATATTTGTTTCTAGTATTATGCATGCAGAGCGCACACTTGTACGCCACATTGCAGCCTTACCAATTATGGGCAGTGGCGCTCCGCTACAATATAAACCACAGCGCGCGAACACCAGATGGCGTGTCACACGCTAATCGCTCGCGACTGCATACGTCACGGCTGGTGGTGTCGCCAGTGTCACGTAGAATCGCTGGTTCAAATCTCTCAGCGACGAGCGCAAATTTATTGAACAACAAATTTAGAACGAGTTATTGAGTGCATTGTATCTCATTCGGAAAACAACATTCGCGTTTAATTCAGCCGTTAAGCCGCTAACAGTTACGGTTCCCGGAGGAGACTTGCCAAAAGCGATCAAAAACTAAACTGTACCGACTCCGTTCACACAATGCGTGTCTCTCTCGCTAGCGAGTGCGAGAAATAAACTGCGATAGCCATCGTGAAAAATTCACGTTATTTATTCGGAATTTGTATGGGGAGCAGACATAGACAGTTGGCTCAGTCGAAGTGCGCCACCCATACGGAAACATAACCGGGTGCCTGTGGTGTCGGTCTTCATAACGAGTTCCGCCTTGATAGTTCGCGACATTGTGTCCTCTCGAATGGCGCGACCTGCAAGTTGGGTTGTACGGTTGTCTTTGGGAGTCCGGGGTACGACAAGAATGAAAATACTGCGTCAAACTAAGCGATGATTGCTATATTGCGCTGTTGCTAACCCTTTTCTTTTTTTTTGCTGGTTCAGAATCTGCCAATTTAGCACAATTATGTAGTCTACAGATCTGTATTTTGCTGGGTAGATACAGTGTTTGCTGGTTGACTAAAATGGGAATGGTGCGTGTTTAATTTTAACTTTGGCTAACATATTTTCTGAATAAGTGTACAAATAAACAAATCGTTGAAAGAATTACATCCTTGGAAATAATGTAATTTCTGTTTCTGGAAATTGCAAAGAAACGCCAATTTGTTTAGCTTGTTATTTTTACATGTTGTCATACGTCGATGAGACGTTTAAAAACGTGCGGTAAGCACGTTCTTCCGTTTTAACCCAAATTAATAACTGTAGATTTCGCTCGTATAAATTGCACTAGGCCGCTTTTAATTTATTTCTTTCAGTTGATAATTATTATTATTAGTTTCGATTGTTATTATACATATAGTTATAGAGTATATCATATACTATCTGTGTTGTACCAAGTCCATTTTAATGGATGGTACGTCGAAGGATTACCGCACATTTTCCCGTCCTAACCCATAATAATAGATTTTAAATTACTTTAATCAGTCATCAATGTACTTGTTTGATGTACTTTGTTGTACAATGCTGTTTCATCATTTTTATTTATTGGGCTCGGTCAAGCTGGTTAGCAATATTTTTGTTTTTATATTTGTTAAAAGCATCTGGCTGAATTGGACGTGAAAATTGGCAACATGTGTCGTTCAAACTTTTTCACGTTTGAGCGCCTACGTACACACACTCGATGGTGTCGCATGCCCGTCTAACTGTGATATGAGCTAACACCCCACTAATGAGTTCAATGTGTCCATCGCGATATATCGACTATATACTCGCGCATATCTATGAATGCTCTTCCAGCCTCACATATATGGAAGCAATACATTATCCACTCGTTAAAACTCGGTGATGTAGACCGTTTTTCCACGTTAGCGCGCCAGGAGAGGCGTCCCAACAACGCTGACAGACATTTATCTGTTTTTCATTTGGACAACGTGTGCCATTTTATTTTTGTCGTTCGAACCGCTTAGCGCGGACGGCGTTCCGGTTTAAGAAACACGATGTCGGCCGGGCAGCGAATTCGAAGCCTTTTTATTATAAAAGGAAATAAAAATTATATTTCTTGCAGTATAATTGTCAGATTTATTAACCACGAAACTGTTATTATATCGAGAGAAAAAAAGTTTGATCAATTTTCTGTTCTGAAATGAGTATGAAACTATTGGGCAAAGTTACACGTTCAAGACATGAGCGACCTGAAAATACGGTGTCGAGTGGGGTGCGTAGG
>JAUJYS010004216.1:0-12200 GCA_033995665.1 Melogona broelemanni | reverse complement strand
GAAGCTCAGGGGTGACGCCAGTACCACAGGCTAACGAATAAACGAAAGCCAGCGCCGGGAATCGAACCCGGGACCGTAGGCTCACTGAGCAATCGGTTCGTACGCTTCCCAGCAGCGGGATTACAGGAACGCGCCACCGCTCCCAGCTAAATTTAATAGCAATCGTTAACCCATATTTCGCTTTGTCGCATTAACGGATGAGAAGAGAAAGGCTTTGTTTAAATGAGCGTCTACATACATGTGTACGAGTATACACAAGCAAATTGTCGAATTATTTATTTCGTCTCTGCGCCCATGGTAGTTGGCCGCTTATATTTTGGGGAAGATGTCAGAAAATCGTAAATAGCTTGCAAATTTTGAGTGCCTCCTTGGGATGCGGACGTTTATAGGCAACGTTAGTGAGCATGTTTTTCAACGCCAAAATGTAGCATGCGTCAAGCAAATATCTTCCGCCGGGCAGCACATTTATTAGCCAGCGGCTTGCTTGTAAATGTTTATTAGGAATTCGGCCAATGATAGGAAAAACTATAAACTTTGCATTTCCCATTTCGGCTCTGCCTGGTTGGAACATTTGCTTTTTTGTAGACTCGCCTCCTCTGCATACAATATTACGCATGAAAATAAATAAGTTTAAAACCTTGAAGTACTACTGTAATCATTACGTCGTGTCCAACAACACATAATTCAATTTAGTGGAAATGGCAAGTGGCCTCTTATCATACAAGGTCAAGAAGATACGACATACTGTCTGATACAAATTAAATTTTATTACGTGCACGTATGGATACAACAGATAAATATGTTTCTTCTACTCTGATGCATTTATCTTGAATTATAGTATTCATGTTTAAAATGGGCTATATATATATATATGTTTTGAACAATTTAAACAAAAAAATTGTTGCACTTTCTATATATAATTTACGAGTTTTCTTCGTGCTCAAGCCATTCTCAAGTGCAACCGAATCTGACGTAACGAATTTAAATTGTGTAATACTAAATAAGCACATTTCAAGATTTCAGCGCATTAAAAAGTAAACTATTGAATATATTGCAAAATCGACATTGCAAGATAGTTGCCAACAGTGATACAGGAGGCAGCAACACCAGTGGCGTGCAATGTGGTCAGCATCAGATCATCATTCATCAAATTGAAGAGCTTTCGGTGAATGTTGTAATAAATTGAAATTGAAATTCATGGTTGAAAACATGATCCACGAAACAGAGACAATCGCGATTTGAACAAAAGACAGTTTTGGCACGGCCAAGGGCAACATGATTTTCTTTTGACCAAAACCCATTTCCCTCGCTTTTTTAAAACGCGGTCTCTGAAGTATTATCCTAGATTCCGGTATATTCGGAGAAACTGAGTGCCCCGGCCACTGATGGCGGGGGCGCGTTTGCCTTTTTGGCTACCGCGTTACACCGCGGCCAGCCTTTGGACCAGCATTTTCAGCACGCTCGCCGCAATTGAGCGAAGCAGAGCACGACAAGAGTCGACCTCCACGATGGACTCTTCGCGCAGATGGCGTCTATTCTGTCATTTTTAAGGTTGCGGCCATGATTGATAATTTTCCGCTCCGACAAATCCGCGATGAAACACTTTACATTAAACGCGAGCCAGAACGATGGATACAAGGTTAGCTGCGCCGAGGGAATTGAAAGCTCCGCGTCCGCCGTGGAAACATAGAAAGCACGGCTGCCAATGGTCGAGATATGGGATGAACCATTTGACCGTATGTTTCCTTGGCTATTCCAATCCGGTGCCAACGCATATCCTCCAGAGACCTAGTGTACACATATGCACAGTCCGTATAATTTACGTAATATTGAGCTCTAGGGCGTGCAGATAGCAAAAAAATTGTAAGCTCAGTTCCATTCTTGATATGCGGGCGCCAGCTATAGTTTTGGCGGTGTTAACGTTCCCATATTTCTCGACTTTCAAGAATCGTCCACCCAGAGCTTAAATTGAAATTTTCAAATAGCTCGCTATTCTACAACAATAAATAAAAAATAATAATTTCAGGACAGTAAAATAAGTGAAAATATACTCCGAAGTTAATTTAGTCA
Organism: Melogona broelemanni; assembly: GCA_033995665.1. Taxonomy (NCBI): domain Eukaryota; kingdom Metazoa; phylum Arthropoda; class Diplopoda; order Chordeumatida; family Chordeumatidae; genus Melogona; species Melogona broelemanni. Next base: position 10,130 of record JAUJYS010004216.1, on the reverse strand, counting down.
CGGGTCTAAGAAGGATATAAGAAAGCCGTGGAATCCGGATACGTGTCCCTTGTTTTTTTTTACAAGTGGTTGAACTTTTGGCAAGCAGATCCGCGCACACAGCCAGACGACCCGTCGTAAAAGAAAAAAGTAACGTCACAAATGTGCCCGAGCTTCACTAGGGCAAAATTCCACAAAACTTCATCATCATACTATAGATTTCACCGAGATAGAAAAAAGTAAGCATCATCTAGATGTCCACACAGTGGACCCAACTGCTATTCATAATGCCAAGCATCACTGGAAACCATTTTGACCATCCCCTATCGTTCCTTTTTTGCACTACTAACCATCATTGTGGTGTTCACGGTTCGTTATCCGATCAGGCAAGCGACTCCAACATCTTTTATGGTGCCGCGCGTTCGGAGTCTCGAAACGCGTAGTTGCGGTCCTTGCGGGAGTCATAAATTGATAGAAGACATACTATACTGTTGGGGCGGTCACATAAACTAAACACTATTTTGCCAGTACAGTAACGCATAGCGGATGGCTGTTTACCACGTGTATTCCAAACGTCAGAATAGGTGATCAAAAATTGCGATTCAAAGATTGGGGGACGTTTCTTACAAAATACTTCGAAAAACGACGTTAATCGATACCCCGAAAATTTGACCAAACCAAAACACAAAAAAAAACACATAGCAAGCGCCACCATCGGTGACAGCATTAATAAGTTATTTGTTGTTTTTTAAAGTTATTTGTTTATTAAGTTATTTGTTGAATGTATAACCGTAACCATCGAACGATCCGATGAACATTGAATGGGGGAATCTAATTTCATTGAATAATTGAAATTGTCTATACCCCATTAACGAATACTTACAAGTATTTGTGAACCGATTGTGTAGCCCAAGACCACTGTAATACGTTTAGTACAAAATTTATCATTTCATATCGATATAAACGTTCAATATTCCATTAATATGAAAAGTTCACGCGGAAACAAATTCTCGACACTCTTAAAAATTTATTATCACAAATTGAAACATTTTATATTTAAAATATGTTAAATTGATAAACCTCTATGTGGTTAAAAAAAGTTGAATCCTTTAATCTAATGACAAGATTGGCCTAAATAAAACTTTTAGTCGAACGCAGAAAGCCTGGTGAACATTCTCGTAAAATGTGAAAGTAACTTGCGTTTTAGCTCAAAACAATACTCATACAACAAATATGCTGCATGCATGTGTATCTCACAAATATTTAAATTTCGCTACTGGCGCAGGCTTAATGGCTGTGTTCCAACTTCTGCTCAGCTATATAATACTTTCGTGCGTAAACATATTACAGGCATTGTCTCACTGACCTTGTACGAATATTTGTATATGGGACACTCTTGAAAATTACTTTGGCAGAGAGCAAATATAGGGTGCGGAAAATATTACTGTCATCTTTCCAACCCCCAAAAAGTCATATTATCTGGCCAGTGGTAGGACACTGTTGGCCTTGATGTTCACAGATATTCTTGCAGGCTTTTCTCTAAAGATTGTCTCCAGAGTTGCGCGAACAGCTCAATGTCGTGATGCAGTGGTGGAAGGGTGCAATCACACAATGCACGGATGCTGTGCAGGAAAGTTTCTTTCTGGGGCTCATTCAATGTACGTGATTATTATCTACGCGTCATCTATCCAAGCGGAGGAACTAAGCTTTCGCTTCGAGTAAGTGAATTCATTACTTCGCAATTTCAACGTTTAAATTGAACTTTGAAAATATCATAAATATCCGTTCTTAGCTTAACGTTGTATTTCAAAATTCAAAAGACTTCGGTTTATATTGTGTTGGTTAGTCAGTCCTGGGACTGGTTTTAACTTCAGCGTGTCGTCTCCGAACCCCGACCCTCGGTCTTCGACACCTGTGTTTTTCTTGGCAGAATACAGAGGTGGTTTGCCATTTCCTTCCCCCGCGCAGTACTACGAGCCAATCCACCGATCGACTGCACTAGGAATCGAACCCAGATCCGCTGGTTGGCGAGCGAGCACGGGTTTACATTCTACACTTTGGTTTATATTGCAGCACTAAAAAATATATTTATTCCAAATTCTTGGCAAAATAAATTAGTCCATGTAAATGCAATTTACTCATTGTTGCATGCATGGAGCCTTGCCGAACGTAAATGTTAAGTCAGTGTTAAGCATGGTACAAAAAAAAACAATAATTTCTAAATGGCTTAAGTAATACGCGAATAGAAGATATCTCTGTATTGAACACAAAGCAACATCTTAAGTCGCCAAAAATTGAAATACGAAAATGTGTTTGGGTAAATTTTAGCCACGTGCTTGCTTTTATTCGAACCATCAGATCTCTGGTTTACATAGGCAAACCTAAATGCTCCATGAGTGACATTTTTGAAACACAAGCCAAGGCAACAAACACACCTGTCATGCACTAATGTGCTTTGTAACGTAGTTATGTGGCAACACTTTATTCAAATTATTACCAATAAAATTTTTGAAATGATCACCCTAATATTTTTTATAAATAGGACCAGGACACTTATATTTCTATTTTTTCGAAACTGTGGGAGGCATTTCGTCATTGGCTATCTTGTAGGCGCGGGCGAATTCCAGAGACACAACAGACCATTTTTTGCAAGTGAAAAAAAGCTCCACATTGCGGCATCATATCTACACGCGCGTTTAGCATTCCATTCGCCGATGACAAGTGCCACATGTACGTGCCCGACGCGCCATCTAGGTCAGAGGAGAGACATTAATTCAATCCCTCATTTTTGTCTGCCTAACGACAGATGATAATGCTCAGTGCCCCGTTTTAATTCCGCTGATAAAGCGCAGCATCGTGTCCCCCCAGCACCTCAAACCTCCCCTATGTCACATCCTACACCACCACCACCACCGCCATCAGATCTCTATTACTCAAATTAACATAGAGAGCCCGACAATTTTTTTTCCAACGACCCTCTACCATATACACATACACACGAACAGACGTCACATTCTTTGCAGGTAAATAAAGCATCCTAATCTCCTTACATCTAATAAAACATTTACGAGGAGGAGAAGCCGGTGGCGGGTGGAGGATGAAATGGGGGAGGGAAGAGGAAGTACAGTTTAAATTCACTGCCGCTGGCACGAGTCCAAAAGTAAACAAGAAAAGAAAACTACTCCATCCGCAATTATAGAGAAAGAGGAGCCATTTTAAACGGGGCGGGGAGGGGGTGGAGGGCGTAAGAAAATTGCAATTACGTGTTGACGAAAGCATAATTTCCATATTACGCGCATCGCAGAAGGCAGCAAAACGGAAACCGCTTCATTGTCGCCGGCACACGCGCATGGAACGCACGGCGCATCTGTGACGTCATCGGTGGTAGGTCAGCGGTGAAAAGATCCGAGACGCACTGCTATTATTATTATTATTATTATAATGGCGCGCGAAGTCTCCCCGTTCTATAAATAGCGTTTTCAAGGCCGATATAAGCCGCTACACGTCTATACTAGTAATGTGACGGACGGAATAAATATAAATGGTCACATATGTTGGGTTTAATTGTTGTTGCCGGCTAGTGCCAAGTCGGCATTTCTTCAATGATCTGCCGAAGCGCATTTGCCCGTAAGCTTTTATGATGCTGTAGATGTAGGCCACGGCTCATGGATTGATGCAGGGGAATGGTGATGGTGGCGGCGATGGGTGAGACAACCAACGTCTGCGGCGCGGCTTCTGCCATCACGAGGGGTTTTGGAGACGGTATGTCCTCCCGAGACCAGCAGGTATCATCGCGCTTCTCAACAGCAAATCTTTGTCGAAGTATTCTGGCGTACGATTAAGATTGACCCATTATGAACTCGCACTGTGGGCTTTTATGTTTTTATGGTTCGAATCCCAAGCGAGCTAAATTTTTATGAGGTATTTCTAATGAAGTTTTTGTTTTGTTTCACTGTAGTGAATAACGCTACGTGAGACTCTATCCTCAACTAGCCTCGAAAGAACATATATAGAGGGGGCCCCTATTCACCAGTACTTAGGGATCGACTAACGAAAGCCCCAGCCGGGAATCAAACCCGGGATCGCCGCACACATGGCGGATGTTCTATCACTAAACAACGGCGACCTTACAAATGTGGCGCTGCTACAAATATGAAACGGCTAAAGCCATAGTGATGGATTTCCATTTTCCCCGAACTAAGAAACGAGAGATTTAATTAAAATTACTCCAAACAGCTGGCGAGAAAACTAAGAAAAATATATTCGCACATTTTAGGTGAACGCTTTCATTACAATCAAGAAAAAGTGTGGCTGGTCTCAAGACGTACACGGCAACACGGCAGGGGGTAGTGGATAAATGGCGACGGATCTTCCTTCCTACACGAGATCCATAGCTTGTACTTGTTCGCTAATGGACTGATTAATGGAAAAAGATAAGACAAATAGGAAGATTTTGCCTATACACTATTTTCTTCTCCCATCCATCTATAGACCATGTGCCAATAGCGGCGAGACATTTCCGAACAGGCGGCGTCGTATCAATCAGATTTTTTGGACACCCCCAACAGCGACGGCCGCGCCAACGCTCCAACGCCAACAACAGCAGCGACGCCTATCGGCGACCGAAACAGTTTCGTGGAATTCAGATAGGCTCTATTTTTACTGCACCAGAACTACAGAATAATATAAAAAAAACACACATATTGTTTTTAAAATGATCACGTTTATCTATTTTGGATTCACGGAATTACCATGATGCGTGTACAGATAGGTGCATTAACGTCATCGTAAAGAGATTCCGCAAATCGTTTACGATGACGTTAATGTGTCCCGTCTCGGAAGAGAAATTAATCTCTTAGTTTAAAGAAGAAAAAAATTGAAATTGTCTTCTACATCTATAAATTTGCTATCTTAATTTAAGACTGATGCATGTATCCACGAAACTAGATATTTTTGAATGCGCACATAATTTATTTTTAACTACAAGATGGCGTTGACTAATAAGGCGTTTAACTAATAGATATACTTACACATTATACAGACGCAAGTAATAACATATATGTTCCTTGGACCGGCAATTATTACAATAGTTACACCTTGATAAAATGTACAGACATTGTCGGCTACAGGCATGGCCTTTGACAGTCTAAATGACAAAAGCAGTGTTTATACCACTGCCACAAAGAAAAGGAAAAAAACAAACTTATTCGGCATAGATCTTGAGCCATTTAACTGATGTAGTTGACAACTAAAAAATCGAAATTGACTTTGTAAATCAATAAATATAAATCATCGATATAGTACATTGTACATTTTACACTTGTACGGACGACTAATCCAGTCTGTAATGCTTCCGACTGCGATGCGGATGGCCCTGGGTTCGATTCCCGGCAGAGACTCTCGTTTATTCGATGATCTGCGGTACTGGTGTCACCCCTGAGCTTCCGCTAGGGAGTCCAGAGCTTACGGGTGAATCCTGCAGCCTGGCTATTCCAGCTGCCATTCCCCTTCCTTGCCCCTCACATGTCTCCATAGAGATACGAGGGAGCAGTAATCCTGTAGTGCACTAGACACTACAGCGATTAAAAAAACAACATCATCGAATGCTGAAAATGCATTACCAGTCTTTTTATATTTGCGATCAGCTGGCTTGCCGTTTCTTAGCCGCAACCGCCGAAAAACAAGTCTCCTCACACCCCATAAACTTGTGTCAGCAGTTTTGAGAGAGACATCGGATAAGTCGCTCTATAACCCGTGATAATTACAGCTCCCAATGTCTTAGATTTGACACTGCCCTACTGGCCTGCAAACCTTGAAAGACTATCCAGTAAAAGCAAATGCCAGTGAGAGAACCGGCCACCATCGACGACGCAAGAAATAGATAAGCCCCTGGGGGTACTAGAAATAGGCTGCAGAATTAAGCGAAAGAAAGCGATAAATGCTCCCTCCCCACACGAGAAAAAGACTCGCTTTTTGTGTAGATTCTTGATTCTTGTCAGCAAATGTGAGACAAAATGTCGAATTGATGCAAATACTTTTATACATACGCTCTTCCTCAATTTCGTTTTTTAAAATTTAATATCTGGAAAATTTGCCGACATATATAACGCTGCGCATTTTTGTTCCTGACCAATCAACCGATCCTAAGAACAAACCTCTCAGATAAACCGGACTCATCTAGCGCCTTCTGATGGAGTATCTGAATTTCGTATTTTATTGGTCTTACGCTCAACTTTTCTTCACCACTTCAAATAGGTTGACCAAGTTCTAGAGACGTTTGTGTTAAAATGTTACGTGTTTAAAATGTCAACTGATCGCGTCATCAATCAAACCATCAAACGTTAGCCAAAACGCCATCCAAACACATTCATTTGGGAGTTAAATTGGTCGCTGTCAACGATCGGCCAAGAACTTTTTTGTAGATGCCCCCTTAGGCCTGGCAAACTCGGGGACACATGCATTCTCAATCTAATTTGTCACGTGGCATAGTTGTGAAGTATCCAATGCAATTATCGTACGAGTATTAAACTATACGGGTCGTACTGGTAAAAAAGGTGTACTGCGTATAGCCAAAATAATCTTGAAAATTCTTTCGCATGGTTTGCATGCCGAACCAACCAGTCACCGCTCTGTAATATTAAATTTGTGGATCATACTATCTGAACTTAATTTACGCAAACTCATGAATAACTTACAACTCGGCGAAAAGCGCGGACTCTTGACTCAAAGAGTAGAGTTGAGGTGTCGGGAGTATCAACAACAGTCTAAAGAAAAGAGCCTGGGGGAAATGCCCAAAGTTGCCGCTGTCTTTTTCAAGATTACGCACGATCGTTATTAATGCCGGCCCGCCTCCCACTCAGCGTCAAAAAAATGTAAAGTTAGAGGACAGGCAGCCACATCCCTAATACCCATCAACGCAGAATGCAAATTGCCGTTCGGTACTTATCCGTTCAACCACTAGAGGCGTTGGTAGTCTTCGAGTTACCATGTTTTGTCGAAAGAATAACGACAGCCACACAAAAAACGGAATCGATAGTGTCCACGCAACCGCTTTCGCGTTCTAACATTACGCGGAAATCGCTGGACCAGGTGCCTCGGTAGCGCTGGGGGAAATGAAGTTTAGCTTTTAGAGAAATGAAGCTGCTCTAAAATTCTACCGAATTATTAGGCACCGGCATTATTCTGTTTAGACACTTTTAGTCGCAAGCGTGTGACACGCGATAAATAATTAATCGGGGAACATTAATATTATGGGCCTCATCTGCAAACACCTACACTGCCTAGACAAGCCGCACGGATCTCCCTAGACTGACGGGCTTATATGATTTATGTTAGTTGAAACAGAGTAAAAAAAATAAAAGCCGGGCACTGCTTTCCATCCACGTAGGACCTGCTGCAGGCCATGCTGCACAGACATAAGACAGGTAAACAAAAATAATATCGTGGTCGCATAGCGGAAACACCAGATCAAGTAAGCAGTATTTAACTGGAAAAAAGACAACGATATCAATTTTGTACAATATACACTCATACATATGTGTATGATCCCCGAATTGCATTTCCTCTTAAGTCGTATAAGTTGGCACTTCGTATTCGGAAACGTAATATTCCAACGACAGTAATAATTCACAAAAAATAGGTGCAAAGAATGCACAATATATAAAATATTTTTTACCTTGTGCTTAAAATGTATTTTTCATTTTTTTCTTTCTTTTAAAATAGATTTTGTTTTAAAGTGACGAATTCTTCAGTTGAACCCAGGAAACATAGCTATGGTTAAAACATTAATGTCTTGTTATTCTACTGTAGCATTTTGTTTACAAAAAAATAGTGCACAGATATATGTATTCTAGCGCACTGGTGCAGCCTGGACAATTTATTAATGACCCCATGTTTTGGCGATGTAAAGGCGATGTCAGTTCTTCGATTAAATTGGCACGTCGATAAGATTCCGTAGAACCATAGCCTTTGTCTCGCATCATACACGCACGCACACACGTACGTTAGCATATATAACGCAAAGTTTTTAAGATAATTTATCAAGTCGACGTCAGACTCGATTCAAGAGGAATCGCTCTTGGATTGTTTTTGACGCACAAAAACGTCCCCCCCCCACTTCCGTTTTTCCCCCATTTCCATTTCCCTCCTCGAACGTAAAGAGGCAGCTATTGGTGCGTTGCCTGAGTCGTCAGCCCGCCGGACCATTATTTATCGACTGGTGGTGGATCGACGATCAACTTTAAATTTTTTAATAAAAGTTGACAATGCTCACACACCGCCACGACGATCGAAATTCGAAGATTTCACACGCGCGCGCGCCGCCCCTACCCTTACAATGTTTGTCACTTCCACGCGGTGACGGCACGTGTTGACTATCACCCGCCTTGCCATTTGCCACTGGCCCAGCGGATTAAATTACAGAACTCGTAACATTTGCGAGAACGGTTGCCACATGTCCCTCGCCCTGCGTCCTCCCCAGATCATCTCGCTGCACAGTACACCTTCCCGTAAATGTAAAAAAAAATTTTTTTTTTGCATTCAAGATTCTTGGAAATCATTAATAATTCGAAAACTGTTTAAAACAGTTGATTTTTTCTTTTCTTTTTTAGTTTACAGTTTACAATTGTTTAAAATTGCAAGACAATTTAAGAAAATCGTTTATAAAATGCTCAAGAGATCTTGAAATGTTGTCATATTTCTTTGGAGTTAGAACACCAAATATTGTCTTTAATTTGTGTGATGCACAATCCTAATAATATTTTAATATAATTAAATTATGAAAAAATAAAATAAGTAAAAAAATAAATAAATTACAAAAAAAGGCTATAAAATCATACTGTACGTCAGAAAAAGTTCATCAAAATAAACGGATGAGGTGAACAAATCAAGTTCAGCATAATAACAATGGGAAATAAAGCACTGATTGTAGGTTTTTCAAAAGCCCGGCTATCGGCGGACTCTCACGCCGGCAAGACAGCAGCAAGGTCCCGGCATCACATTGAATAGTGCGCAAGTAACGCAGCTACTGCTTTGTTTTCATTCGCGCCGATAGGTCCCATAGGTTCCCAAGGAAACACATCAACCACAGGATCTCAGGAACACGCACCAAAAATCGAAAAATCGTGGAAAGGCATCAGTTTCGAGACAAGATAGTTTTAAAGCATTTCAGAACCCGGTATTGAGACAAAATTGTAGGTTGCCAACACCTTTGCTCGTCTCGAAAATCCGAACTTCACTTACGACTGGAAACTATTTCAGGCTACATCCAGGTCGCTGTAAAAAGCAACTGACCAGCTGACCGCCAGCGTCCATTTGGTCGTGAGCCGGTGGGGGCATCGAAATAAATATAACTCCAGAGTCGTGACACAATTTATATCCAGCCAGCCGCGGAACCAATAAAATCGGACAAAAATGGAACATCGGTCGCCCGCGCGCGCTTCAGTTCGAAATTTCGTTTACGGGCACGCGATTGTTCAAATAGTGATTTATTTGACACAAAGCCCATCGACTTACCACACCTTTCTTCACCTACCGGTAGTGAGAACCCTTATGTTAAAATCTTTAATTTTCACCGCGAAACAATTTAATGTCACGGCCAACTTTGCATTTGCGGAATCGAAATAGCGACGAGACAATATAAATCATAGAGCGTGGAAACATTTGGGAAGAAACAAACCGGAAAATAAAAATATGTCGGGGATCTTATTTGGTTTGTGTCTTGTAAATTATTTCCAGGAAATTAAATACAGACCGAGGCAATATGCCCGTCCCCAAAAAGTTGTATACGGTACTCTTTAAAACATGCATAAATTCAAACTCGTGTGAAATGGCGGGAAGTCATTCAGATAATTTAACGACTACGAACGATACTAAAAACAACTGAGCTGAGCACTAAGTATGGCTTTTTAAAAAATCATGTTTCTCCACCGAAGCTATTTTTTTGTTAATGTTGCTCGTGGAAATGTCATAGGTACTATTTGCTGCGTAGAAAGCGTAATGCATTGCGGGAAGCTAACTACAGGGGGTTGCTTTGTGTGTATTGCAGTGAAGCCCACATGCGCATGGTAACTGCTTTACTTTTTTTTTTTTAATTCACCGTAGCGCCTAGTGCACTACAGGAATACTGCACCCTCGTGTCTCTTTGGAGATAT
>JAUJYS010004215.1:0-12200 GCA_033995665.1 Melogona broelemanni | reverse complement strand
CACCAGTACCGCAGCTCGTCGAATGCTCGTCGAAACGACTGCTTCTGCCGGGAATCGAACCCGGGACCACCCGCTTATTAGTCTATGACTATAGCCACTGTACCACGGGGGCCGCACAAACGGGGGCCGCACAAACGGGGGCCGCACAAACGGGGGCCGCTTGATATCGAAGTCAATGTAAAACCTTTCAGTTGGTTTTTTTAATCTCAAATCGATTTTTGCAGTTCAATCCGAATAGACTTCCATCTCGCACAATATTGCAACTCGGCTTGCATTTTTTATTCGTTCTCTTGAGAACACATCTGGTCACGGGAGGACCCAACAGCTGTGTGTAGCCATCTTTATTAAACGTTGCGTCGAGTTTATCAATTAGGTCACCATCGATTACGTTTTTTTTCCGATCAATTAAGGATAATTTTTTCTTCTTTCGAAAAACTAAATTGATCAACCAGGTACGGAAAGGGTGGATGGCAAAATAATTACTATTGTTCGTATACTAATGAAACACTATTTGTATTTTGTCGTCAACGGTGTCAATTATAAGTTCGGGCCGTTACGTGTTCAGGAAATGAAGTTTGCCCGCGCAACCCTTTGAAAGGCGAGGTAGTATGTCGCGGTAAAAGTGTCAACCGCGTTCAACACCACTACCGCCTTTCTCGCCTCCCTAAAAATGTAACAGTTTCCTTTCGCAACACGTGAACTTCTTAGCTAATGATTGTGGATTCAGGACAATAAAAAATGATTTCAAAGGTAGTAAAACGTGATCACATATCGACCCAAACTGCCAAATTGATGAAAAATAATATGGATTTGCCGGAAATGAAACTGTGAACATGTTACAGTCATAGAAAATCAATGCCTTGGAATCAGGAAAACGAAAATGTCGAAAATATTAGTAAATAACTGCTCAGAAAATTACCTAGATAAAAATTTCGCTTAGATAAAGAATGGGTCCTGTCAAGCGTTGGCAAAGAAAAGTTTGAAAAGCGAAAAAGACGATCAGTAGCAACTTTTCTTGGAACGTAAATAAAATTCTTCGTCCATTTAGCAATTGATATAGCTTGCTAGCCATATCAATTTGATATTTTATTTGATAGATCTTTTCACTCTTTTTATAATCGTTTCAAGCAGTTCATTTCTGCAGAATGTGTGGTTAAGATATCAAGTCAACGCACCTTGAATGCGGCTTTAGCCCAAGAACTATTTTTTAATCATTTTTCCTCGAAAATACAGTCGTGTGCTTTACATTCTGTAGCGTTTGCCTTGAATTTGTTCGTCAGGTTTGTGGATAAACAATATTGAAATTGTTGGCGATTATCTCTACACGTCCCGCGGTGTCGGCGCTCTTCATGTTACGCGGTGTTACACTAATCACTCGACAGGGGGCGCCATTGTTCCGAATTCCCTTTCTTCGGTCGGTTCTATTTTTTTCATCCGCCTATCCGGTTAACCTGTGTTTGTTTGATCTTGCATGCGTGGGGTATTATCGTTTACCTGTGTCGTGGCCAAGTAATCGCCTCAATTCTACTGGGGGGTCTTGACCGCTGCTGCATTTTAAACGTTTCGAAACATATGTTTTCAACGTAATTCGGCACCGTCTTCAACAATCTATGTATGCGCTCGGCAAGGCAATGTCTAGTACGGCAGGCTCGTGCTTATGAGCGCGAATAAACATGTCTTCACTTTTGCAGAGCCGATCATAAAAACCAACATCGTCATTGTGGTCTCCATTGTAACCTACACATGAATTAATTATCGTATCATTTAGAAAGTTTCATTTTATGCTTGGATTTTGTTTGTTTTATCGCTTAATTTGGGCAACTTGTAATGGCGCACTGCGAGAACAAAAGAACATTTTTTCACTTGAAATAGCTCAAAAATATTTCAAGTTTATGGGAATTTTTTTTCAATGTACGCGCGTAAGGTACATGTAAAATCGACCTTTGAAATAGCTGTGTGATATTAACTATTCTGTAAGATTGAATCAGCGTTTAATAGATATTATAAGATGATTTAAAAGGTCTTCAAATGTGGTGATCAGTTTAAGTGATGATTGTGATGTTACGTTTGACTGTGTACAATATACATGTATTTGTGCACTACTGTATTTCTCCGTTTATAAATACATATCGGGGTCACCCATTCATTAAAAAAAAGCATACATAGCGGGAAGAATCGACAAAACACAACAAAACCGTTTGATCCGACCCCGGGATCCTTCGGCGACCGCCACCCGCCGGGGCTGGAATCTACCCTCAGTCTCGAGATCTCACATCCCTCTTTCTCCTCCCCCTCGTCTCCAAAATATATGCAGACTCTTTCACTCCCACAACACTAAATTACGTGACGCTGTCGCTCTAGTTGTGACTTTGGCGATAACTTCGCCACCTGCTGGTCGGACTATAGAGTCACACGCTCAATACTAGTATACGATGTTGTCGTTTCGCTATACGCTTTTAATATTGGGATGGGAGGGGAGTATTGGTGGTGTGGGGGGTAATGTGTGCGTTGCATTCGAAATAAATATTTTACATTCGAATTCGTGAGACGTTTCGTGAATTTTCGTGTGTTTTGTGCGTTACGCGAGTTTCGTGAAACTGATGTGCCCATTTGTTACATTATAAATTAGAACAAACTACAATACTGAGTCAAGGTTTTGTGATATTTTACTTAAATTCCATTATATTCTTATTGGCTATCGCGCTAGGATAATTAAATGTGTTTCTCCGAAATCATTCATACTTTAATTTAAACATTCAATGCGCCATTAAAACACCATCATACTAGTCTTGTTCGTTTGAGATTATTGATTTTCAAAATACTTTTACGCGATATATTTCTCTCCATGTCTACCAAACCATTTCTTTGACTTCTTGAACTTCTTTCCCCACAAAAGTTCACGTCCGTCACAATTTGTTATAGCGCGTCGGCCGGAGCATTTTGGGCGCTGGGCCTGGCAGCCGTAGAGGGGGTGAAAATAGGACTACAGTAGAAAAATCCATATTTCCCCTGTATTAAAAGACTGTTATCGCGCGAGGCCTCCTGTGTCGGACGCCGTTTCTTCCCAGGCACAATGAGAGTTTTCCTACCGGCGAGCTATAGCGGCGCTGCCGAAAGCGACTGCGTTGATGGCCATTGTTATGGTTCGCGCGTTGCAGATGACAACTCGGGGCTCTTGCTGCATGCGCCGAATGAAGTACGGTTTATATACAGTGGTGGTGACAAATGCCTGGAACGACGGTGAGGGGAGGGAGAGGGAGTGTTGCGATGGGGGGGGGAGTGAGGGTGGTGAAGAGAAATATTGTCCATATTGAAAAACGGAACAAAACAGTTAACACAAATATGTATCGTATATAGTCGACCTCATTGGCTCGATGAATGTTCCTGTGACCCTGTCGTTTAAAACAATGGAGAACGAATCAAAAATGTTCTGCAAACGTTAAATAAACAAGCCAAATTGTTGACACTTTGAATTTTTGTAAGAATTGGTAGCAATTTAACACGTTTAATTACAAAATCCTGCTTGCGGTTTTCATGAGGCACATTCACAAAAAGAAACTTTACATTAAAAAGTTTTTCCGCGGCGAAATTTTGGAAAAGAAAAAAAACTCATTACACCTAGACGACGCTTTTGTGTTCCTGTTCGTTTCCCTAAAAGTATCTGCCTCTCAGTAAATATCGCTTATGACTTTTGCGTGTAAAGTATTTATCTGTCAGGCTCCATCTATTCAAGATGGCGACCCATCATGTGACCATCTTGTCCTTGCAATAACTTTTTATCCGTGTTCAGTTTGAGAGATTCACATGAAGATCACTAGTCTTTCCAATGCTGTCAGATTTCCGGCACATTTGCGCTCGTGATCTTAGGCCGATGATACAGTCATAAAATTTATATCATGAAGTTAGGAGCCTGTTAGGGGACGGAGACAGTAAAGGTGGCGCTGCGGTGGTGGGCATATTGAGAGAGGGGGTGGGGAAGTAATGTCGGTGTACAGGGAGGGAAGGGGGTGGTCCTGAGGTGGCGTATAAATGGGGGGCGTGACGTTACCCAACACTAACAGGCGAGAAATGTCCCACATTGTGGCCCAGTCGACTGCCTTTGTGCTGTGACGGCTCTATCTGGAGGGGTGCGGTTGACGTCTGTATGTAGATGCGTGTATGGTGGGGACTCTTGCTTCGGCCGCGACGCCGTAAATGGCGGATCGAACATATGGTGGCGACACGTGCTATTCTCCCACTTCCACCCCCACCCCCCACCCCGCGATCGAAGGGCGGCCATCTTGAATCCATTGCAGCATTTTATTGCTGGATTGAGAGGCTTGCTACGGTAGACCCATCAGGGCGTGGAATATGGATGAAATATTCGCGGATGGTGGCGGGGCCTTTGACTTGGTGGACGTGGACTTTTAAAAAAGTGCTCTTTTTTGTAATTTATGGTTGCCTTATGGATTTGTCTTTAATTGGCAGGGCTTTGCAATGTCTATATTTGACTGAAAGAAAAAATTGTCCCATAACAATTCGAATAAAACTACTTGCTTTGCTAATATTTGTCGATTTTTTTTTTCCTTTATCATTCTTTATCGTTTTCGTCAATTGACAAATACATGTATGAAGACAAATTGAAATTTACTGCTTAAATTAATAAATTAAACAATCAGTCAAATGAAAATAACAATTTAATTAATTTTCATTGATTTGTTCTGTTTTATTTAATGCTGCAAAAAATTTAAATATAGGTGCTCTTACGCACGTTAATTGTGCCCAAAATAATCTGTATTAATTTTTATTAAATTGACGCAATTTTTTTTGTTGGATACAATGACAAAGTCAAAGAAACACTTAACCTTTTTTACTAAGGGTGTCGTTTTTAATGTTATACACAGCGCTCAATATGAAAGCTCTGTTGACATATTCGAGGGATTTGTAGCACGTGCAATGTCATATATTACAGACATAATTGGAAGAGAGAAAGAGCAAGCAGATGTTTCCTTCCTCGATTAAATTTAAGCGTGTGATTGTGTGCTGTTGGTGGAGAGTACAGTGCCGGGTCAAATTAACTGGCCCAAGATATTTCAAATGAAATTTTTTACTTTGACAGGAATTATCTACGGATGATTTTTATTAAAATACGGTCATCTCTGTGTGTCGGGCATCTCGTCCGACCACAATTACTTTTCTTTTGACCTCTACCGATTGACTTGGACATGGGCTCCTGGCTAACTGACTCTCAGAGTTGATGTCAGGGGCCAAGAAAGCGTTGTACTGTTTTGTTGCAACTTGAATATAAACCAAAAAAAAAAATGCTGTATCTTAGGTATTCTTTCCACCGACGTATTGCTAATGATAAAATATTTCGCAATTTCGCTTCGATAAATTGTTGTTTCTTTATAATTTGCACTTGTTTTGTGTCAAACTTTATTGCAAATGTCACTTTGAGACTTCATTGCATTTGTATTTTACTGTGAAATGCTGGATATGCACGTAAACAGATATGTTTAAAAAAGAATTATGGAAAATGGAACACCAAACAAGAAAAGGCTTAAAATACACGTTAATTACATAGTGCCAGTATTTGCACAGGAAAAAATCCTTTTATCACAATTTTAAACCACCCAAAACATTTTTTTAAGACTTTTTTCTCAATAGAAATGATACGAAGTTTTAAGAACACTTCGTTAGGAACGAATTTTCTTAATTTAGAACGTTCGCAATAAAATATAATGTCAAGTGGATAGTGTTGTCAATTAAATGTTTTGCACCATGAACAAACCGAATTCAAAAATTCCTATCCAAACCGTAGATACTTACTGTCAAGGCAAAAATTTTCATTTGAAATATCTTGGGCCAGTTAATTTGACCCGGCACTGTATGTAGCATATCCGGTGAAATATTTTAAACCGCAACACATTTTATCGATATCAGCTGTTACGTATACTTAGATACGGCCGCTATGTCTAATAAAAAGTGTTACAATTTTCGAAACGAATTTGGTTAGGTATTAGTAATTTGTATCAGGATGCATGTGCATGGTCACGATGATGCATATTGTACACAATTACGCTTTGAAGTTCCCTATTTATAAACAAACGTTTGAAATGATCTTGCAAACTTTACGGCATAACGCCACTGCAAGTTTCCTTGCAAGACTGATTTCAAGTTTTCTTTCAAATTTGTCTGCAAGATTGCTTGCTAATCTTCTTGAAAGTTTGCTTGATAGTCAGTTTGTTTGCAAATTTAATTACAAGTTTGCTAGTCTTTAACTGAATATATAATGATATTTCAATTTCGATACTTTATTTTACCTAAACGTGTATTCTAGTGCATGAAGATGTTTTCACGCAAGTTGTTGACTCTCATTGAGTCACTTCACACCACCTCTGGCATATCTGAATTCCCCCCTCCGATTACCTTATCTTAATAAAGCCGTGAAGCTCGACGTAAAAGTCAATTTTTCACTGTAACAAAATATCTAAATAATGTATGCGATCTAGCAGCGTGCAGGCGCGTCAGACCATTCAGCGCCATGTTTCGCTGCTTAACAAATAAAAATCAATCACGATAAGATGATCGATTCTATTTCCAACCAAATTAACGTCGTGAACGCAGAAGCTATATTTCAGTGTTCGGCTTTCCACGTCAACGAGCAGGCAGAAAAAATTGCTTATTTGCGATTTTGCGGTGCTCATTTCGAAAGCTTTCGAGTGTTCGTTTACGTTCGTTTCGAGGGGATATTTTGTAACTGGCGTAACTAAAAATTTAAACTCTACCACTTTCGAAGAACTTTGAATTTTTAAATGAATAGCGGGGCACGAGAATGCTGGTAGGCAAGCTACATCTTTATTAAAGGTTTTTTTTAGTGCCCAGTCAACGACTCGACGGTGTTATAGCATTGCTTCCTTACCACGGAAGCGATTGCTAATTCAATTTATTTTTGGCTTGTCCAGCACGAGAAGGAGCAACGAAACAAAGCCGCGAACATAATTTAAAATACGGTTAATTGCAATTCGATCTATTGCGCTCGTATATCACTCCACAGCTTAAACTAGCTCGATTTTTCATACAAGATGTGTTGGGTTATAGATTGCTGTAGAATTAAGTGTGTAACCGCCAATGATATGGAAGACATAGAAGCTGCAACCCATTGAAATAGCGCGTTTAAAAAGTAGCGCAGTATCGCATAGTATTTGGGGGGCGCGCCACTAGAAAAGGCGCAGACCAACAAGGAAATCCAAAAGGTAACATAGTGAACTTATGTTTTGGCTGAGTTCAAAGCAAAACGTCATTTTAGCGCGCGAATAGGGCGCAGTACGTCCATTTCCTCATGGGTGTCATTGTTAGCTGGTGGGACTTACACGTGGGGACTCTAGACTTTCTATTATCTTTGTTTCGCCTAATGTTTGTTTTCTTCGATGATGTTTGCTTCCGTCTATTGTTCTCTGCTTAAAATTCGACAGAAACGTTTTTTCCATTTTAGAAACTGATTTTGATCGATTTTCGTTTACAAAATTACAATATTTTTGAATTTATATCGAAGCTTTTATGACAGCCGATAAGATCCGTAAGTAAATGCCAAATAGCCACTTTGTTTCACTTGAGAAGTTTACATTGCTCATATTATTATATATAGCACAGACAGGGTACAGAATATTTGAAGAGTTTCGAGGGCAGACAATTGTTTGCACCCACCATGTTGACGCCAACACGGGATATGCATTCAGTCCACAGTACATGTAATAGGAAAGATCGTTCCAGTTCCTAAAAAAATAACAAAGCCGTTCCAAACGCTTCTTTATATAAAAATAATATAGCCTTTCCAAAATTTCTTCGGAATAGGCACAAGTTCGTAGGAACGGAACGATTCCGTTTCGTTCTTTCTTAGCACTGGATATATATGTCCAAGCAAAATGACATTTCCATGGAGCCAAGCGCCAAGCGTGAAATGATCGATCGTATGAGCCATGCTTTAAGCAAACATACTACTTCGTAGCTATTGGATGAGCCCTATGAATTGCTGTTTTTCCTGGCATTAACTCACGCTCGTGTGTTAGCCTATATGGCGATTCGGTAATTGCTTATACGCAGTACATTTTTTTTGTACCATTTTACCATTCGTTTACTGGCTGCGGGGAAGGGGATAAGAGTTTTTTTTTGTGGTCCGAGACAGTGGTTTATTTATAATTTCCGTCAAGCGTTAGGCAAGCGGTGAAAAAAAAGTTACGTCAATAAATTGCGAGTCGTTTGCGGCATATTATAAAAAGACAACAACTGCTAAGTGAATATAAGCGAGCGTTTCCCAGAGACCTAACTGAAAAGCCACACGGAACGCTACCCACGGAGATAAAAAAGTGATCTCCAATAAATTGATAAAAACGTAATACGGCAAAAAAAAAAAAAAAAATATAGGGTGTCACAAAGCAAACGCTGTTTCAAAACAATCCAAGTCTGTACATGTACGATTATATATAGAAATTAAATTGGAGCATTCTTTCAAGATATTATATTATTATTGTATGGACCAATATTGCCACCTCTACTTTAGGTAGCAAACCAGTGGCAAACATTTATTTCTAAATAATATTTTTAAAATTGATTTATCTAGCAAATTAATAACTGTAAGTCTCGAATGAAATATTTTAAGTTTTTAATTTCCATTAAATCGAATTATTTTCGCGTCAACAAATGTGTACCGGGTATTTATCATATACAATTAAGTATAGAAGTTCGTAAAATAATGCCAACAGCTCAAATAAATAAATGTCATGTCCCCGCCAGATATTGGTGCTGGTTAAGGCCAATTTTAATTGGCTGTGTAAATCTTCAGTCAGTTTATGGGCGTCTACCTTGCGATTAGTGGTTGTCGTGATACCATAGCAACGAAATATATGCACGTGCTTCCGGCGCTCAGCGATTTGTCCATCCATCCCCTGAGTCAACAAACTTTTTTGGCGACGACGATTTCTTTCCCCATCACATAACGTTAGTTATTTATGAATGGTCTCAGAGTTGTGTCTCGTTTCCATGACAACGTTGTGGCTCGTGCGAGTGCGAATTCATCGCTTTTTCGTCACGCACTTCGCAATTAAGTAAATAGACTCTGGGGTGACTGATAGTCGATGGCAGTATTTGGTAAAATGTCTGGTGCAATATTTGAGATGAGCTCGGGACTTCTTCTCTGATAAATGCTATTTTTGGCCATTACGAATTCCTGAATTGGGCGATCGTAGGCACAATCGACTTCAGGCATGGGCCTAAGCAGTCAAAAAGTCCAAATTATATTTGCTTAATCGTCCTGAATCGCAGAATAGAGAAATTAGATCTAAGCAGATGTCTAATTGAAGCCGAAGGTGTCGCTTCCGAGCTTTTAAACTTAAATGCAGAGCGTTGCTAATAGTTCTATCTCATTAGTTAGGGAGGATTGCGATTGTTTTAGGGCTGCAAGTTGCAGTAACTGTCATTTTCGCATTAGCTGATAAGTATAATGAAAAAGGGAGTAATTTAATTTGAAAAAGGTGGACAAAGCAGGACAATGATGTAGCTCGTTCTAAATATAATGGGATACGCCAATGAATGTGCGCATTTAGTTTATCGTGAATTTGTACATTTAAAAAAACTCTGAACAGGTGATAGATTTATTAAAAAGCCAAATAATGATCCTTACGACACGAGATAAGCGAATCTTCCCTCATTGCGAAAATCCTGCTAACGCATGAGTCCATCCTCGTCGATTGTGAAATGTTTTTGTGACTCCAAAAAATCAGCACCAGTAACCTTAAGTTGGCGCAATTAGTGAAATGTGACTGCAAAGTTGTTTTTTTCTTAAATTTATGGTCGTCACAAACTTTTGTGGAGCGACGTCGGACTCAATAATGGCGTTTCCCCTTAAGCTCCGTTCGCGGGTAAGATGAGAGTCCAAAAACACCAAAATATATGAAAATGAAAAGTCCGGTTCAGCGCCGGAGAATACACAATCGATGTTAAGGCTCATGCTTGTGGTCTGTTGTGTTTTTATATGGTTGGACAGATATATTCGGGTATTTCTTGATTGTTGAGGGACGTGTCTGCAATCGAGTATATCGATATATATTTGTTTCTGTACGTATCAGCTATTTCGATGCAGCTGCTTTTCGAATTCTATGTCCTGAAAGTCGTTTGTCTATATATTTTGTCCAAACCCTAGAAATTGATACTTTACATGATTGAATAATTTATTGCCCTGACTTTTAAATTCATATTTCGAAATAGAAGAGCAAGATTTGAATTTCAAATTTGTTTTTAAGTATCGTGTGATTTATTCTGGTACAGATTTGATTTTGTGGTGCCATCGGACATACATGTTCTCTCATAGAAATAACCTTCCGGATGCAGAGACATCAAAATTCAAAATCGATGAAAATCGTAACAACTCTTCTCCCCAATTGTAGTCTCCCACCATCACCACCACCACCAATCCAGCATTGTCCAAATACTGAATAGTGCCATTAGTGACGGTGCGGTTTTGACACGAGAGTGCTCGTATATTGTCCACATTATCGACATTATATGCAAAACTGGAAATAAGCGTGGGTATTATGCGTTTGAAGTGCATGATGATATACAGGTACATTGTACTAAACATATGCTGTATGTTTGCGATCGCCGCGCTGTCTGAGCGCCGATCGGCGGCATTGTCGACTGCCCCCTAATGAATGGCCTGTCAATCGCAGGCGGGACCTACCCACAACCATACCGCCCTCCTTCCTAACCCCTGCCCTAGTATAGCATCGTCCCTGGCCTCTTCTGTTTCGGTCATGCGCACATCAGGCTGGCCCGAAGTCTCTGAAGAGTTTTTACATTGGAATGGGCTAACCGTAACGAGCCTGACGATCTCTGGACGATTACAGCACTGTTAAAATATTGATTTAATTTGTAGACTATCTGCGGCACATGGATATTTTCTGTTTCCTTGAATAACTTTAGTCCATGTCAAATTTTGGTGATGTTCTCAATTGAACTGCCGGGACATTGGCGATTTACAGTTGCGAAGGTGCTGCCCCTCATTTGGCTGCAATCACACAATGCACTTATGTAATGCGTGAATGCCTAACCGAGTGTTACTGCCCGCATAGTACGCTGTGCAGGCATGGTATGAGTTGGCCCTGTGTATAGAGCATCTTTCTACGATTAATATGGTTGCTGGTTCGAATCAGCAAACCAAATATAAAAAAAAAATCATGAATGCGTTCGAGTTTATATATATTTTATTTTTACTGAATTACTCACTCAGATTTTCATTTTAGTCAAATATTGCATGATTGTACGAAAATCTTTTCGAAAATCCATATATTAGGGTTTCGGAAAACTGTTGTTGCCTTCTTTCTCGCGTGGTCCTGTGGATAGAGCGGCCTTTCAACGAATCAGAGGGTCGTGGGTTCGAGTCCGCGATGGATAACTTTTTGTTGCTCCCACTGTAGTTCCATCGGAAAATCTGGTCAACGACGTTCGGCGAAAAAATTTCAAATGTGTTCCGTAGGCTCGACAGGGATCGGAGTTGCTCGTGTAAAATCGAAAGTTGCCAGCGTTGGGCGGTGTCGAGCGTGTCAATTATCAATAATTCCATGGATGGGTCCACCGTCTCATTTCGCATGCACTCAAGCTTCCCCCTTTGTTGATCCGTGTCGGCTCGCCAGAACGAGGGGGGGGGGGCGTATAACTAGTTCGATCGATACATCTTAACAGAGACAGCTTTATCCGATCGAGTGTTCGGGCATGTTCAGTACACTTGTCGTGGGCTTTTCGGATTTTTTTAATTGTTAAGCTGTTCGGGCATTATTTTTACGTTACTGCCATCCACCTTTTTTTCTCTCCTCAAAGACATTTACAATTTACATTTTACAATTTGAACCCGCAAGCAGCCCCTTGGGGGGGGGGCCTATGGCGGGGGTCCGAAGACCGGTAAAGGACAATGCGTCCTATTTCAGCATTTATAAAATTTATAAAAATATACATTATACATTTATAAAAACGAAAAGGTAACGATAGGAACGAACTCAGATGTCCTTCACATGGGCCCTGAAATCATGTAACGAATCGTTATAATGAATGGACTTCGAAGAAAATGGTAGAGAGGGGATCCTCTCTTCCATTTTCTGCGCTCCTTTTCTAGTATATATGTGTTTTGTTGTTGCTTAGCATTGTTCTTTTGGTTGTTGCTTTTTGTTGCT
>JAUJYS010004214.1:0-12201 GCA_033995665.1 Melogona broelemanni | reverse complement strand
GAGACACGAGGGTGCAGTATTCCTGTAGTGCACTAGGCGCTACGGTGAATTTAAAAAAAAAAAAAAAAAAAAAAAAGAATTTTAATATTTTTTCTACTTCCGTTCATTCTAATACATATACTTCTATTCTCTTCTCTTTGATTTGTATGCCTTGAAGAAAGGAACCCGTTCATGTTCCAGCCCCTAAAAATTAAAAGTAACAAGGCCGTCCTGGTTCCATTTCAAAAGGATCTTGGAACTTTTTCGTTCCTTCGATTAAAAAAATATATTTAATATAAGATAATATAAGATGATATAAGATCCCAATGGTGTAATATTCCTAAATTTGTGATTGCGTTCTTAATGGCATTTGGGGAATCTATAGGACATATGCCGCTACTAACGATCCTTCCTAGGAAAAGGAACCAAACGTTCCTAAGTTCCTAAAAAAAAAGAAACCAGTTCCTGGGAACTGAACTTTTCTGTGTCGTTTCTACTTAATACTGCTTTTATACGACACACATAGTACAATGTTGATTCTAGGTCAAAATGGGAGCTTTTATTTAGTCTTTGGTGAGTATGTCAAAAAAAAATAATAAAGCTTCTAAGCAAATAGCAATTCATTGTCTCGTCTCCAAGCGTCAACTCTGGCAACAACTTTACATGTGTATTTGCAATTAATTGAATGAACGAGCAAGAAATCGTTTTTTAAAACCTTAAATCAGCAGGCAGTATAATCAATTAATAGGGTAGACATGATCAGACAATTTTCTATTGGAGCTCAATAAAAAAAAGTTCAATGATGTTTCTTGAGGTTGTACGTGCGCGTTTCTTAACTCTGCGGGACTTCCATTTTTCAAAGAAAAACGCGAAATTCATCTATCAAAATTTTTGGAAACAAGATAAAGTCATCAAAGTGTTTGATAGACATTCGTTATTTTTTATCCTTTGAAGTTTGAAGATACATTTCAACTGTGCCAGAAAAAAAAACCTACCCCGGAGACGAAAAAAAAATAAAATTAAGTGACTGACAAGTATATTGTTCGGGTATAAACATCAAGTGGTTCGAGTAGTTAATTTATTTTAGTGCAGGGTCGGGCGTACACAGATAAGCCCGTAGCAAGTGCATGAAGCAATGGAGCATGGATATATAAAGGCGATTGATTAATTTATTGGAATGTCTCATCAATATTTATAAATGGAAACTACGAGATATAATGACAGGTCGGTTAATTTTATTTAGAGCGGCGTCATTTTCTGTGCGACTGAGTTGCGGGCGTAGCAGTATTAGTTTCAGCGACAGCTTAATCGTTGCGCAGACACACAGAGGCGTTAAGAAGTGTGAAGGCATCGTCAAAAGAGTAATTTCATTCGAAAATGTATACGGGGAAACAAATTGTTTCCTTGCGCCAGTAGGATCGTTAAAAAATTCCGATAAAACTTGCATCGCTTATAGGAGGTCACGTGGTAGCTCAGTTGGTTGTAGGATTAACTCGTGGCAGGACGGTTTTGTGTTCCATTTCCAGTACAAGCTCTAGTTAATCGGTTAATTATTATCGTTAATTTCACGGGTTAACCGAATCGATGTGGTCAGTGAAATAATTTGAAAAATCATGGTTAATAATAATTATGTAACGAATTATTTATTAAACTTAATTTTAAAAACTAATTTCTTTTAAACAAAAGTGACTCTGAAATGCGCGAACCGTCTAGCCCAGCGGGTATTGCCACCGACTGCGATGAGGGAGGTCCCGGGTTTGATTCCCGGCGCAGGCTCTCGTTTATTCGATCACGAGGTACTGGCTTTTTATCTGTTTCTACAAATCAGCATATGTTGTTTAAAGGATTAAATGCCATTAAGAACGTAATCACAAATTTGGGAATATTTCACCACTCGGTATATTTTATTAAATATTTTTTAATCGAAGGAACGGAAAAGTTCCAAGTTCCTTTTGAAATGGAACCAAGAACGGCCTTGTTACTTTTAATTTTTTTCGGGGCTGGAATAGGAACGGGTTCTTTTTTTTCATGAGAGGCACGGTGGATCAGGGTCTTTTCCAAAAGAAATGAACCCAACACTGTATAAAAATCAAAGAGAAGAGAATAGAAGTTGACAAAATAGAATAGACGGAAGTAGATTGAATAGAATAAACGGAAGTAGAAAAAAATATTAAAAATTTATGCATTCAATGCATTCTAGGAAATTTCTTTCTAGAATCAAGACAAATAAATAACTGGAACGTAAGTTATAGAAGAACCAGAAATCCATGACCACTTCCCAAAGTTTTTCGCGTTGGCGAGTACTAGGAGAGACACCACCGAAAATGTTTTTTTAGAACCCATATTATCAAATTATTAAATTATAATCGTGACATTCACACATTGCTTAAGCAACACGAGGGGTACCAAATCTCCTGTTTTGATATTCACTACAGTGAAGGGAATTTCCTCAAAAAAAAATAATAAGGTTCATTGAAAGTTCCGATATTAAAAGTTCAGATTTAAGGAAGGGCTTGCTTCTTATCTGCACATATCTTTACCATGTTCAAATAAGGAGATAATGAAAATTATCTGGTTCACCTTCTTTTGATGGGTCAAGCGTTTATGTCTCCATCTAAACTTCAAAAAAATTATAACGAGTTTAATTATCTAGCGTTTAAAATCAAAAAGCATACTTAATTAATCTATAAGCAAAGCAACAATGTGGTGAGATTTTTTCTATACCTCAATACTTGTAATTTTACAAAATAAATATCATCTTATTAAAAATCACTAGACATGGCTGGAGCATGTGAACAATCAAAGCAAGTGCAAGGCGAGTGCAAAGCAATATAAAACAGAGGGATGTGCACAAAACACCTGCTTGCCGTGTTCTACCCCGAAAGATTTTTTTTTAAACAGAGGGTCTTGCTAGTTGACAGTCTCTCCGCCAGTCTCTGCATGGCAGCACCGTACAGCGAATCGGTTCAGTTGGTTGCACTCAAGAAAAGGAGAAAGGTATCATGTGGTAATTGTAAGAATACAACCACGATAACAATACAAACAATTGGAATCATGCAGATAGTCGAGATTACGCTTTCTCACTGAATTTGTTTTCAACGTGCGCATGATAGCTGGATTTTTCTAGGAAATTATTTAGCACGTCCATTATTTTTTCTTTGTTTGGATATATGCAATGTTGGGTAGAAACGGAACGGAAAAGTTCCGTTCCTAGGAACTGGTTCGTGTTTTGATGAACTTAGAAATGCTTAGGTTTATTTTATTTTTTGTTGGAATTGAAACGAGAACTGGTTCCTTTTTTGTATACTTGGTTCCTTTTGCCATAACCTTCAATTTTCTAGGAGAGCAATTGCTCAGTGTAGCTCAACTGTAGAAAAATCCTAACAGAAACCAGCACAGACATTGCTAAAGATTTTGATCTGTGTCCTTTTATTCCCACAAATGTCTATTTGGCGTGATCATGAACGTAATCACAATTTTTGTGAACAGCACACAACTCGGTATTGTTTTTAAATATTTTTCAAGCAAAGGAACGCAAAGCTTCAGATTCCTTTGAAAAAGAACTAGAAACGCCCATGTTCATTTTAATTCGTGTAGGAACTTGAACGGGAACTGGTTTCTTTTTTCATCGGAGGAGCGGGAACTGGAACCGGTTCCTTTTGAGAAGGAACGAACCTAGCATTGGTCCCCCAAAAATGATTCGGATAAATCAATGACTCTTCACGTCTCTAGTCTCTACTCATCCGTCTCTTTGAGAAGCAGATGGTTTTTACGGATCCATCATAATCTATGAACCAAAAGTGCTGTGAAAGAACAACGCGATTTTCATCGCAGATCAAAAGTACATAGAACGGCCACCAGCTGCCGACAAAGCGAAGGGTTGGTCATTGGCCAGATTCACCTCATGTGCGCTCAGGTATACACTGTACGGATACCGTGCAACGAATGAATTTGGATTTTGAGCAACCCTCGTTGGTAGTATCGGTTTGCTCGTTTAGTTGCACCATTGACCCACGGATTGACGTGGGTCACAGGTGATAAGTGACCCGGCTTCCCACCCGCAAGACCAAGCGAACCTCATTTAAACTATGCAACTTCCTAAATCTCAACAGGCTATCTCAGTTGACAAGCTGATATATATGATAACCAAAATAATATGTACTGGAATATTTAAATGTACAAGTAGGAAAAAAATTAACATAAATCATACAAAATCAGTCTCTCTTAGAAACTGCGCAAAGTTAAAGAAAAGTTTTCATGCGGCGCTCTTAGTTACTTTTGCCGCACCAAAATGCATGTAGTTGGAGACATTCATGTGACAAATGCATGCATATGCATATATTTGTTTAAAAAAAATAATTATCGATGTTTCTCGTACGCCATTGTGTCTACATTATTGAAATTTGCTCGATTTTCTGTTAAAAAATAATTCCCGCGAAAACCACAACTAGGTTGTCACAGTGTAGCAGTATCTTAAGCTTCACCACGCACCCTCATTAATAAATCCTCCCGATAGGTGGCGTCCTGTCCGGCCACGCGGGCGGCCCGGGTTCGATTCCCGGTCGATGCATTTTGAGAATAAAATAAAGGCATGTGGTCATGTAGACGGTAGACGGCAATTGAGAGGCCTCTTGGTCGGACTGCCGTCACATTTCAAATTTCACGTCAAATTAAAAAAAAAATTAAATGAACGCGTTCTTCGGGGCAGTGACTCCACCTGACGGTAAACTAGAGAAACCCTTCGAAAAAGCAGCGCCATCTGGTATCTTCTAAAACCTTGTTTTCCAAACTGTAATAAATAAAATAAATAATAAAACGCCATTAACTTGTATGACATGACATTCCGCCATTGAAATTGGTTCTAAAAAAGGCTCCACGATTCAAAAGGTTTGGAAAACTCTGTTCTAAAACAATCAAAATTCTTATTCGATCCCGTGCTTGACAAACGATACGAGAGAAAAAATTATGGGTTTCATTTCAAGCATCGTCAAGAGATTTTGTGAAGTGGGAGGTGTGGTTACGACGACTAACCAAGGGTGTGGGTAGTGGGGAGAAGGGTAGCGCTAATATTGGCATCGAGTAACTCCCCCTTTCAGCGATTTACAGTTTTCTGTTTATATTGCAAGCAAACGAGGATGGTACAGGGAGTATAAAAAAGGTATACGGCAATATAATAACAATTGTCAATCGGTAGTGAATGCATCTGTTGGTAGAGGGGGAAAGATAAAACTTTCTAAAGGATACAGCGAGTTTATGTGCCGAGCTGATTAGCGAACGCGGGATGAGAACCGAGAGCACTGAATGAATTGAATATTGTATGGACAGAGACGGGGCGATTTTTTTAACGGTTGTTGTATGTGTGTGTGTGTGCAACTGCTCCGTGAGACAAAAGAGAGGAAAAAAATCAGCTGTTGAGTTAAGACTGACGGGAGAGGGGAAGCGGCGAGAGCCTGGAATTACGGGAGGCGAAGTTGCAGGTACGGTGGTGGACACACTTTGTCCTACTACCTTGGTAACAGAAACTGGTTCCTTGGAACGCCAACAGAGGGCACCAACTGCAATGCACAGAGTGAAGACAAAAATGAATTAAAACTTCTGTGTCTTCAAAAAAAAAATAGTCTAGTACAGAGAAGTTCCTTTCCGAGGAACTGGTTCCTTTCCTAAAAACTGGTTCCTTTCCTGAGGAATTTTGGAAGGTCTAGGCTTGCAACGGACTGGCTCCTTTATTTGGAACGGAAGTGGAACTGGTACGGGTTTCTTTTCAAAAGAAACGAACCCAATACATAGTACCATTCAGTTACATTAGCGTTAGCCAATAACGCTAATGACCGCTAGTTTCGCTAAGATTTTGCTAGAGAAATAGAAAGCACCAAGCGGACAGATTAATGAGCCAACGTTGTTGGTGATTGCATGACTTATATTCTGCAATATTTTTTCCTGAAAATAATCCTCCGGCTATGGATAACATTTCAATAGAGTTTTCTTTCAATCGCTGCGTTTCACAATTTGCCCACCACTGGAATCAAATAGATCACCCAGTGTGGTTAAATTAAATTTAAAAAGTGAATACAATCATACGGATAAGTATCACTTAGAAACATCAAGACCAAATAGAAGACCAAAAATTCTAGGAAGCGTTTATCCGAAAAATTATTATTGAATGTTGAATTTTTTAAAAATGCGATCAGGAACTATACGGTATCGCATAAGCTCGCCTTCATAGATAAATCGTATTTAAATATCATTACCTGGTCAATCGGGACGCAAATCCGTATTTAAGTGGAACCAGGCATGTAAATCACATGTAGTGTTGAAGGCAAAAGCGGAACTAATAAATAATGCCATGACCGACCGAAGCGAAGAAGTAACGCGAAGAAGGTCAAATACATCAAATTAACGTGGAAGACAAATGCGACCTTGTTTTTCGTGTACCTCGCATAGGTGTGGTGTCAGTTGCTAGAAGAGATCAATATATATTTATTTTTTTTGTTGGACATCCACATTTTCTCAATATCCACAAGTTTATCAGCAGAAAACTCAAGACGAAACTTCACATACGGATACGCCAATAGCTGAATTAATCGTTTTTATATGGGATACGTCATGTGCTTAACTATACATGTATAATGTATAAACTTTTGATAAAATCAGAAATGAACACACTATTGCTCTGGAGACTGACTCATTTATGACCACAAATAAAATTGGCTGCAATTTATTTGCATACTTAGTTTGCTCTCTAGTCGTACATCTCTTTGTGAGACTGGGTCTTCACTGCAATGATCTTCATGTGTCCTTCAACGACCACGGTTGCAATCGAAATATCATTGAAATCTGGATTATTCGGCACAAATTGCAATTGCAAATACTTTTGTTTAAAGTCCACATTTAACTGAACACCAGTACCTAAAACGAATAACTAATTGTTATTCAGAGTATCAAATGTGTATATCAATTTCATATTTATTTTGTTAAAAAGTCCGCAAAATTGATGTATAAAAATGGCAAATAAAAAACAATAATTTTCAATGTTTAAAAAATAATGTGACAAAAATTTATTGAATTCTCGAAAAGAGCCACCGAACAGGCTGCGTTCACGTGGTAAGCGTTGATTTTAATTGGCTTCACACTATTATGTTATATTGTGAACATTTCATGTTTTTGAATGCATACTGATATGGGGCCTCTATCTACAGATATACTTTATCAGTCTCGACCATCGCCAATCCTCCTGACCCCTACCCTCCTTCACCACCTACCTGGAGAACCTGCTCTCTCTCCCCCCCTCCCTCCATCCATCCTAGCGCCACCACCACCCACAACCGCGACCAGTCTTCCCCGGCCGACAAAACAGCTGCTCTGACGAATTCTAAAAAAGCAAGGTGGTGATATTGCTGTTACGGTGCATACATGTGATCTGCTCTGAATCTCTGTAAAACCGTTGTCGCTGCGACGGGCGGCACCAATCTCATTCTTTTGTTACTGTCGTATCGCAGACGTTTACGGATAATATCCCTCCCAAGATCCTCCAGTTCATTTCGTGGTCAAACTCAGGTGCAACTCAATGGGATAGCATCTAGAAATACACTTTTCGTTTTGCGTCAGACGTATAAATACCGTATAACCGGTTTATTGGCAGCGGGTAGTAGGCGGACAGTAATGGCGGACGATCCGTATATCTGGACTAGCGTTCATTTCCACAAAATTTTTGTGGTCGAATCCCTATTTAAGTTTACTTTAAATACAAAGATTAATTAACATCAATAGGGGAACATGAGCCGAGACAGCGCTGACGTCATAAACGTCGCACGCTGTCCCGGACCATCCTGCCCACACAGGTCATATGTTTCTTATTCGAATTTCAGTAAGGATTAATTGGAATAATGCACCTTAAACAGCCTTTTAAGTAATGACGCAATGTACGTCAGAATAAGACGAAAGCTTATTTTGTCTTGGAAATCTAAATCCAAACAAATAAGTTGTTGATAAAATATAGTCGAAAAATTTGATCCGATTTATGCCACTTCCAATTCTAGAAAACGTTTACGTCGATACTCCGATTCCTGGCCTGCTGATGCCGCAGGTATCGATTTGAGTTCTGCCCTCAAGAAAACCTTCAGACAGACCTCAGGATCTTATGAGGAGCAGGTAAGCGCGCACGCGCCGCCGTTCGGCAGCACGCTCGGCTTTCAACCAATCACGTGACAACTTTGGTCCCGGATTAATCCTGAGGCTGGCCAATGGCGTCGAGCCCCGTATTTCGCTAACGAACGTTCCCCTGTCCACTTCCGGTGGTCGGCCGGGGAGTGGAGAGGAGGAGGATAGTGGCAGATTGTTTGACTCGCGCAAGGTGCTTTTCTTCACCTCCCCCCACCACCACTTCGTTCCTCTCCCTACTCCATTTATTGATATCCTCAGCTGACCAATCATCAACTCATACAAAAACCCAATTTTCAAAAATACAGAGTTATGCCGAAATTTGCATGGAAGTCTTTTATTAAAATTTAAGCATGGAAATATTTATTTTTAATTTAACTAATCGTTTTTTTTTAAATCAAGTTCGTAGCTGCGAGCTGAAATATATCCAGCAGATTTTATTTTGCATACATATGTATTTAAGAACAATGGCACAGCTCAGATTTCATTTAAAATTACGTCAATCTGAGAACCTTTAAGTTTGGTAGACATTGCAGGCGGACAGGTGATTTGCTTTCATGTGAAATACATGACATACATTTGCTTTCAAACGAAACCTTTTCCATCAACGTATGATTTTTTGGTGGTGGTGTTGTAATATACAACTGTTAATACAACGAGTACCGCGGGTAAACAACCTTCACCTCCAAGCTTCCGGGCAGGGAGCCCAATGAGAGTTGGCCACCCCTTAGCCTCTGCCGAGGCATCAGCTATGATGGGTATGACCATTGAAACATATGAAAAAAAATGTTCATCTGTTGGTCTCATGAGGATGTCCCATTACCTCTAACCCCTGATCGCCTAAGTTTACATTTACATTAGATTAATCACGCTCGACTGAAGAAACCGTTATGCAAGCAACACAGTTTAATCGTATGACTCGTTCTTGGCAATCACCTGCTGTGCAGCGGTCCCGGTTTCGAATCCCTCCATAATTCGATCCCGAAGGTACCTCTCACATTTTGCTATAGCAGCATGAGGGGTACAGAATCTCATGTAAATTGCAAATAAAATAAAAAAAAATTCCGAGAAGAGCGATTGGCGACTCTGGCCCAATCTTAATGTTCGCGTTGCTTTTATTTATTTTTTTAATTTTCCCAATGTTTATGTGTTTTGGACGTGATATTTGTCAACGTCTTGGTTATCTCGCGAACATGAAGTAATATTCAAAATACCAGACATAAATAATTCATGGTGGATGTTACGTATATCAGATATAAGTGGATCGACGCAACGTTGCAGCCTACAGAAATATTGCCAGGAGTACAACGTGTCACCGACAAAGACATTCGAGATTCGTACAAGTGCGGCATAATAATATTGATGGGAAATATTATATGCGATTGAGTAATCGTTACGCACGTTGAGAGAAAAATCTTTTGCTAGAGGCTGGTGTTTGAGAAAGGGGTTTTTGCAAACGACACTGTGAAGATGTAAGTAATTGCAGAACACCCTCGTTAATTGTTATTTATGTCTCATAATATTTTACAATTGCGAATTCGAGTGTCTCAATTATTTACACAATTCTGCACTCTGCTGCCGATTGCTGTAAGCGATCTCAATAAATTGCATCGTAAACTCTACTGTCTGACGTCACCACTAATTATATAGAGATGGTGCATTCCGGGATTCCTGAACAGTGCAGCAACGGCGCTGTTTGAAATTTAGTTAATGCTGTGACTAGCTTGACTAAACAAAATGTTTTCTGCCAAAAAATCTAAGACAACAACAGAAAATTTGTACAAAAAGGCATTTGCGGAAGAAGGAAATGAAAAGCTAAAACAAAACAAAGAAATCTGAAATAACTAAATATTATGAAATAACTAAATTTGAACAAAAAATGAATAAATTGTCATTTTTTATTTTTATTCATTTATATTTACTATTTGCATTTAGTTTTTTTAATTTCCAATTTATGTGCAGCATTCTGCAGAAATTATATTTTTGGACCATGGCAGGCAGTCATTTTCTGCCAACGTCTCAATGTGTCTGTACATTGAGACGTTGGAAATAAAAGTTGCTTGTTCAGTCCGGTTTAAAGAAGAAAAAAAAATCTACCTTATTTACCTTCAACACTAACCACAAACACCAGTTGTGTAACAATATTCATTATATTGGTCATTTTTGGATGAAGTAATTTTTACTGCCTATGGGACCACGCCCACATAGTTGACCGCCACTCTATAATTAACCGTTTAAGAAAAACCGCGCGTTCTAAACAAATGATTGTGATAAGCGAATCTGACAATTATCGCGAAATCATGGCGGGGCCATATATGCAAATGCAGCAAATCGGGTTTGCCACTAGATCGGAAATTCTGTCATGAGTGCAATTAGTGATTGGCTTTTTAACGTATGTGGGGTAAGGGACGAACCACGTAAACGTTTTCCTCACTATTTATAAGGACAAATGGCAAATTTTTCGAAACTTTACAATTCCTTTTTAGGTGCCCTCTGGTGGCGTTAGCTCGCGAAGTGAGTTGAGGACTTGAGGTAGTAGGCGCCAGGTGACTATTAGCCATCTGGTAAGTTTTAAAACTATCGGCACCTAGTGATTAATGATTTTTGTTTTAAACTGCATGCTTCATGAATTCCAAATGAAATTAATATATGATATTAAATAAAGTGAATGGCAGATGTGGCTAAGCCATTGAAGTTTCGTAAACAAGATTTTTATTAAATATTTTATCTTATTCATCTATATTCTATCTTATTTGTACAAATGTGATGCTCTTGTTAATAAATTTGAAAATGATTTTATTGATCCAATTTACAGATTTTAATAGCGTAATTTAAAATTTTTTAAAAATAAATAAAATTCTCCTGACATGTTTTGCCTTATGTCATTAAATGGTTACGGCAAATAAAAATTAATGAAAGCCGTGTAATAGCAGTACAAACAAATAAATTGCCAATATGTGAAATATATTCGCATCGCCCGCTGCACAATCGTCGGAGATACAGACTTTAGGTTGCACATAAGATAACATAATCCGTGCCTTTTGACATTTAAATTATTATTTAGTATAAAGCTGAAGGCCACAATTTATTACAACTGCAACTACAGTACGTATTATTAATTGCAGCGAACAATGCTTACAAAATGAAGTCATTTGCCACCGTCCTAAGGTTAGCGTTGTAAATTAACAAATAATTATTAGGTGCGAGCGTTACGGTTAAAATACTTGTTATGAAAAAAAAAATTCTCCTGCTTAACAGTATTTCTTTCACCGGTCATTATTTGAGTTCCACGAATTTCTCTTAAACATCACAGTAACGTTAAACCATGCAAATTTGCATTATTTGATTTATTTTAATCAAATAAGCAAATTTGCTTGGTTTTGTTATTTTATGCTTCAAAATACAAATGAGAAATTTGCTGAGCTGGATTGGATATACCTGGTACTCACATCATGTCACGTATCATTTCTGTGCTAATTTTTACTTTTGTTTCATATTTCAACTACGAAATACAGCGGACGCTCAAAATCACTGAGAAGACGGATTTCGAATAAAGCAGCTTTGCGCTAGCCCATGTCACGAAACTAGCCCGTGATGATCGCTGTTCCGTAAAGTGACGACCGTTTATTCGAATTGCATTGCTAATGCCATCATTTTTCTGTCAACTGCATTTTGATTGGACGTCCACCGTCTGTCGCCCTCAGCACGTGAATCGGCAAAGAATTGCACGGAATAGTAACCAGGAGTCATTTTTATGTCAACTGGGGGGAAAGGTCATCCACTAAATTAGGCAGCTATTTGCTCAATGACACAACGGCTACATTTTGTTTATATATTTTTTTTAATTTAGTGAAATCTCTGGCATTTTATCGGATTTAATTGTTCGTTCATTGAGTCTGAATATCTTTTCAATTTAGAAATTATTTGCTAAATATCTTTACTTTAATTAGAAACACATACCGTGCATGAATCCTCCTTTTAACAATGCAAAATAAAGATAGGAGCCGTTTGATTAAAAAACTACAGTGAAATAGGTGTATCCTTGACCATAAGGATGGACTACGG
>JAUJYS010004213.1:0-12202 GCA_033995665.1 Melogona broelemanni | reverse complement strand
CCGGGAATCGAACCCGGGACCGTAGGCTCATGAGCCATCGGTTAGTACGCTTCCCAGCAGCGGGATTACAGGAACGGAAATTTGATCCCCGCCATTATATATTTAGGGTACAATTGCGGTTAGTTTTAATTGTACTAAATAAAACGTAGAGCTAGGAGTATATTATTCCCTACATTTTGTTTCCTTACGGAATATCTTTTATTACTATATATCTATTGATAGCTCAGTGGTAATGGCAACATCATGTTGAGCGGGTGGTCCCGAGTTCGATTCCCGGCCCGGGCTCTCGTTTATTCGATCCTGGGGTACTGGTGACAATGTGCCCTTCACACATTGCCTAAGCAACACGAAGGGTGCAGAATCTCATGCAGAGCTATATTTACTACAATAAGGGAAATTTCCCCACTAAAATAATCCTCACAGTTGAATTAAAAGTTTAAAACAATCATTGTGTGCTCAAGCGAGACGGGATTGTACCGGTTTCCCACCGCGAAGGTCCCATCAACTCCGTAGTCGCACTTTTAGTCATCTTTTCTTGTGTGGGTAGTTTTTCTTTGTGCTGCGCGCCTCTTCGCCAATTCTTAATGAGTCGCGTGAGCTTTTGAAGGCTTTCCAATAACGAATGCCCGTTCGAAAAACGGGCAGAAACCCGTGAAAAGAAAATGTTGACATTATTGTAGCGACTGGAGGAGGGGGTGGGGTTTGGGAGGGTGAGCGGATTTTCAGTTTTGTCTTTGGTGCGTGGGAGGTTGAAGGAATATGGTGGTAGGGGGATGAAAGATAGGTGGGGGTGGTGCACTGTGCGCGGGGACAAAAGTAGACCCGGAAAAGCAGGGGGGGGGGAGGTGAGGGCTGGGCGCGTGTGTCTGTGCAGAGTTTGGAATCAATATTTTTTGTCTCGTTTTTGTCACCTGAGACTCAAAGCGGCGCGCTATATTCGGAAGGTGGTAGTGGTGGGGGGGGGAAGCGGAGAGCGCGCGGCGTTCTGTCTTTGCGCCGTGCGATTTATTATAATGCCGACGATGAAAAGGAACGTGCGGTGATTACTGTATGTACGGCGGGAGGCCGTGGACGTGGATAGACTGATCGGCCGCGGGTAGAAAGGCGAATGGGGATTGGTGAACTTGCTCCGGTGCAGCGCCCTAATGAGAGACAAACAGAGGAACTGGTGAAACTCTAGTATGCACAATGATGATTAATTAATGCTGTCGATCCACTGGGGTGCTGCATCCAAACATGTGTTCCTCGTGCGTTACAAAATGAAGACGTTCTATCTCTGGCCCACTTACACGATGGAACTGTAAATATTTTTCTCAAGAAACTGGTATTTTGTTTTGTATGAACGTGTCTGTGATAACTTTGAATAGTTTTTAAGGGACATTTGCACGGTGGTACCATCTGGTCAAAAATATAACTGTTGGAAGGGCTATCGTGTTTTGGCATATTCGCAATATCGCATTTTAGCAAATTTGTTTGATTCGTAATAAAATCTTAACGTTGATGATTTATTTTCGTTAGCAAAAATCTGACATCACGTTTGTGCTAATCTTCAAAAACATTTTGAGAGCGTTATTTTCAATTTTAATGTATCAGTCAGCCGGCAGTTATTGATCCATAAGTTGTCCAATTTGTTTTCTATTATCTCACATGCCGTAAAACGTGGCATCGTTGTCAGTCAGTCCACGTCGTTGGCACCACAGACGGCACTGTCTGAATTGCAAAATCAATCCGTGAAGAATTTTGAGACGGCAAATGAAGTCTGACGTCAGTTTTTTTTCTTCCTATTTGTGTTCCATTGGAGCAATCCCGCCTTTTCATTTATTTTCCATTCACATTAGAAGCCTTACCTCGAAAAATGAATGTGACATTTGCGATGCATTGTCGCTTTGCAACTTCTTATGGGGCGCGCAGTTTGGCACGATTGAATAGTAACTTCAACTTCGTTGAGACCCGGTGCTAACGTATTTTTGTATGGCGAGTTCTTTGCGCCTGTCTACTAAAGAATACAGCTATGTACTAGAGTGCTCCTATCTATTGACTCCAGCCTGTCTACTAAAGAATACAGGTATGTACTAGAGTGCTCCTATCTATTGACTCCATTAATAAGACTACCGACGTTTTGTTTTGTTTATAAAACGTAATGATGTTGATGTTCATGCCAATTTACCCGAAAGCCATGGGTCTCACGACAATATTTCACAGGCTTTTAAAACCAATGGTTTAATACCCTTAATACGACATTGTATGGCTTAAAAAATATTCCTTTATATTGCAACCCGATTGACAATTTCACTGTTTTCAAGTTTAATGCATGCTTCAATTATCTGATGTTGGTGACGACCAACCTGCCTAGTTAATAGATAGTCAAAGTCGGTCGTGTAACTAACTATTCGAAGATTTGTTGATAGAGTGGAAAAAAAAAGAAATATAATAACAGCTACGTTTATAGTAACTTTAAAGACCAAACTTTTTTGTCGATCCAATATTTACATGAATAGCGAGATAATAGCAAATTAAATTAGGAATTTCAAGATTGGTACGTGGTTGTCGTGGTCCCCTATTTGATTTCCATCATCTTGAGTGAAGCCTTTGTTATGTTTTGTGCTTCGCCAACTTTCATTTAATCACAAATTCAAATGATAATGTTGCCATTTAGACCTCTTTCTTCGTGAAAAAGGGAAGCCGTGCTAGACGCTATTTAATTGGACCCAAGCAGATGCAATCTTGCACAAATAATTTACCTATTATCAAGGCATCTATCTAACTTGCGTTGTATGATAATACATTTTTGCGGTACATTAGCTTCCTCTGGCTTCTTACGAATTCAGAAGGAAAGTTATCATTTGAAGTATTGCCTTAAGGAATAACGGGGTTTTGTATTTGCTTTTTGTATTTTGCATTTGCTATCATTGTTTCCAGATTCGAGATAATCCTTTCTAGTTCCAGACGTATTCTGATAATATTGTTTAACCAGTCTGACATTAGGTATTACATCTGGTGTACTTTATCAAACGCTTTCTTATCAAGACGTCAACATCAATTGGGATTTAGGTTTTTCAACATTTTAATATGTGTTACGACTTAACTATGTAGCCATGTTGGGATGTTGGGATCATCCACCTGTGGTCGTGGTAATAGGAAAGCCAGCTCCCCGCGCCCATATACGGTAGGTAGCAAAGCAGTATCAATGTGGCGCTGTGGGCGTCCGTTCGGCGTTCCCCGGTTCCATTCCCGGCCCGGGCTTTCACTATTCTATTTGAAGGTACAAGTAGAAAATTTCAAATAATTTCCAATTATTTTCCTGTTATCGTTCATGTTTAAAAATTTTATCCCGCTCTTCGTCTACTATTTCAAATTACTTATGCTTATCAAAAACCTGGAAGACCAGCTTGAATATCAGGAAAAGATGTAGTTCGAAATTTCTAACACGATCATGTAATTTAAGACTATTTCCGGCGTATATTGTGTGTATCGTGTAAAGGTTTTCCTTTTATATTTTGACTTATTTGGTTGTTCGTGTTTCATATTGAAAGAATCTATCGGCTAATATAAATTTCGAGCACCGCGTGGTTAGTAGTTTTACGACGGGGTGGCTCGTCATCCATAAACTCAACCGCGTATATATACATATATATGTAGCTAATAAAGTTGTTCCACGAAACTGATATGCCAATATTCGGTTTTGTCAGGCAGTTCCACGAATTTTTGGTGTCGATATACTGTATGCGTCTCCCCGCAATTTTATTATTATTCATCGGGCGTTGCGAGGCGATGTTCCTGTCTCTCTCGGGGAATAGAGGGACTCTCTCTCCGTGCCAGCACGCCAATGATACATTTTAGGAGGCAGGTTTTTTTTTCACACTCCTTCTCGGCGGTTGACGGAGTTTCTACACTCTGGTTCTAAATTGAGGTTGAGCAAGCCCTGACCCTCGTCGGCGTCTAGTCGATTACCTTTCCAGTGCAATGTGAGCCGTCTGTAATCACATTCGAATTCAATTGTAGGTGGTAGGGTTGCCGTCTTACGGCGGAGACAATGCGTTCCAATCGAAGCCAGTTGTTCTACACTGTGGCGGATCAGGCCATATTTCTGCTCTTCCTGACTTGCTGGCGCCCTTTGGGTTTCAGCTTTAACGGCATCAGGGTGTTCCGTTATCAGGCATTTCCTACAATTCCTATAAGATCAATTAACGAGATTGTCGACAGAAATGGCAATGGTTTTATTTTAAAGAAATTGCGAATCCATGATTATTTTATTTGATTAGATGATCAACTATCGGCGCCGTTTTTCAATTTACGGGTTTCAGCATTATAGTTTTAATGAATCAATTTTTACATTAATGGTTTGTGTTGATTGTTTGTTATTTGGGTATTCTGATAGCAAATTATTTTACTTTTGCCTTTTATCCTCTTCATTTTAGAAATTTTAATAATGCGTGATATTTATTATACTATGTTTACAATAATATGTTGCTAGTAACCAATTTTAACGATTAAGAAAACTATAAACAGGAGACAGGAGGCATGGTCGATAACGATTTCGCTTTCCATGTCCGTGATCTCGCGTTAGATTCCCGACCCCAACTTCCGGAATTTTTGGGCAAAACAAATTCTCATCTTCGTTCAAGAGTCCGTGAGACCCGTGCCTGTACGTTGTTGTGCACTCGTTGAATATTCCTACCTTGGTCAGAAGCCTAGGCTAAATTCTAAATGATCAGGTCACTCCCGAGAGGAGGGGTAAAGGCGGGCTTGGACACGAATACGTTGGTAAGCATCCTGAAAAAAATAGTATCTGGTATAAAATAGTGCATTCGAAGCAGTAGTCTCCAACACCAAAGTTCGATCTTTCTGGTGACGTCTTCCTCCTGATGATGGTTCAGACGACGCTGCACAGCGGGCCAATGTAATAACGGTAGAAGTCTCTTGTCGCCCATATGCCGTGTTTTGGCAATCGCCAATCCTCAAGATCTGTCAGCACGAGAAAAGACGAAGCAAAACGATCGAACGGTGTTGAAGTTCTGGTGAGTTGAACGAGAAGTAGAAAAAAATTGGGGTGTGGAGGGAGGTGGAGTTTTTTTTTCTGACTTGATGTGGCAAGGTCGGTCAGTGTCGCCCCCTCTCGTCACTCTCGCCTTCTCTCCAATGCCGGCACGTGCTCGGACCACAAATGGCTGATCCGACCGCAGGCGCACGCACTCGTAATTTAAACCGCGCGGGGGTGCACATTGTCGACTTTGATCGCGTTTTTACTATTGTCGATGACGTCAGACA
The DNA here is from genome assembly GCA_033995665.1 of Melogona broelemanni. Taxonomy (NCBI): domain Eukaryota; kingdom Metazoa; phylum Arthropoda; class Diplopoda; order Chordeumatida; family Chordeumatidae; genus Melogona; species Melogona broelemanni. The sequence goes on along the minus strand of JAUJYS010004213.1, from coordinate 6,934 downwards.
ATTTTTTGAAGTTCTCTGATCGATTTATAGCAAAATACTTATCATTATTTTCTTTAATACTTTTTCATTAAAATTGACGAGCTTTTTATTTATTGGGTCACCAGAGGTCGGCCACAAATCGATGGTACTTTAGAACATTTATTTTCTATATCAATTTCACTCTGAAATATTCATCGATGCGCCCCGATCAGACACAATTGTAACAGGCCTCAGGTGCAGTTGTAACAGGCCCATGCTTATGGTCGGTTGTGTCTTTACATTTTTTTAATTTTTAATTTTAATTTTAATTTTTCAATGCGTTTGCATTCGTATGGCAAAAAATTCATTATCCAAATTGCGGGGTATTATTGATGTACGATAACTTCTATGCAAATTCGCCTCGAAAATTATCCCTGCCCATTCGCAATTTTTGTGATAATTTACTTTTTGTCTGTGATCTAATGAGGGTCTAAAACCTGAAGCTGTTCGATCTGATTTTATTTTCGAGGTGGCCAGGCTGCCCGAAATAGTCAAACAATATTTGCCGGATAATTTCCAGAGAGAGTGACTGCGTGTGCATCGCGGATTAAACTTTGTGTAATATTGCCGCACGTATACGTGCCGCACGTGAATCCCCGCTCCATTATTAGTGTTTGATCATGAAGGCTTTTCGCAGTGCTCGCGATAGCTACCAGCCAAAACCCTCTTCCGCCAAAACCAATCAAACCCTATCGACGGAAACCTTACAAAATGGTAGCATGTTGACTCACTTGAAATGGACTGGGGTTGACTGGGTTCTGCAGAACAGACTGCATACTATGGTTGCGTTGGTCGTAATGAATAACCGGGAATCGATTCGTCGATACAAACCACGCCCATGACCATTAAAATCGGCGCCCCACTTCGCCAGCGCAAACACTCGTGAAGTTTCTCTTCCGGTTTCGCAAATACGAGTCAACACGCAAAGTGCGTCAGAGTTCGATATTGGGTTGTTTTGCTTTATGGTTACTGTTTGTTCCCGAAATATTTGATCGCGTTTGCTTTTGTCCACGAAAGTAAATTGAGCAAAATGAATTTACTACTGACCTGCGTTGACGAACAATAATAACAAAGTCACGGCTCTTGAATCTGCGAAAACGTGCGTCTGGTTAGGATTAGGACTTATTTTGATTAAATTACTACCATGTCGGCTATTTTTTTCTACAGCGCTGTCTTGAGCAAAACTTTTATTGTCTTTGCGAAACTGTTGCGTCTGCCTATTTGAGACATTTTATGATAATTTAATATTTATTCACATTTTGTCTCGTGAAGACAAATTATATATTATCCGATTGTGCTCACAAATTGAGACGAGAAGTTGAGAACTTAGTCATCGCAGAGATTCCTCCATAAACTCACTCAGTTATATTCCTTCTTAATTTGTGCGTAACGAGTATTTTCATTATGCTCCTATGCAAAGCGTATGGCATTGCAAAAGCTCCCCCTGGTGCTGTACCGCTATACACGCTGGTTTTCTTTCAGAGCGCACTCGTACGTTCGTTGTTGAGAATCGGAAAATTAGCCATTTTTTTGCGAATTAGTAGACGTTATTCAGCAGTAGAACTATTTGGAGATTGGCAAGCGAACAACTAACATATTTTGCGGGAATTCCGTGATTTTGATAATGGCGATAAGTGTGTAGCATTGTTATGACCTATGTTCGTGGTCTGCCATTTCGATGTAGATCATTTGTGCAAATCCAACGAAGATTCGTCGGAACTCGAAATTGGCGCTGCGATCAGTGTTATTTAATAAGTCATTCGGCACTTTTGACAGTAAAAATATACGGACCCATCTATCTGACCGGTTAGATCCCGCTGGATCGACTCTGCGTACGGTCGCATCCGGGAGATTTAATTCCGGTTCTCCTATATAGAGTATCCCGCGCAAATTGGATATCCTGAATTGCGTGTCTGTACATGGCCACTAATGTTCCACCAGTAATGAATGGCCCAGCCATAAAGGTATAAAAGCTGAGTTCGCGCCGTGTGTTGTGTGGCGTAATTGGGAAGCATGATAACAATTTTGCTTTTAGGAATAGCGGTAAAATTTACAGCGGAACTAGTGGAAAAAACATTTGTATGATCTATACGGCGTGCTATGTAATATTCGGTGTGTTCTTCTATCGACAGTAACGATATAATTGGTTCCTGTTATTTTTTTAATTGTTTGATAGACGTGACCAGATTGGGCTATCCATGTGCTTTTACGATGAGGTAGCACGCACAAACTGATTCGAAGAAACTGTTGAAATCTGACAGAGTTACAAGGTGTTGAGCGCTGAATCTAGCACTTTTCCCCAGGTTGAAGAGCTACAGGTTTTGGCTGGATATTAAGTGTTAGATGGGCATGAGAATTTATTGTTTTGTTTATGAGCAATTATTGTATTTCAAGGACTGCACGCATACATTTACGAGTATAATAATAGATAATCACATGTAAAGTGATGTGGAAAACACAGCTCAAACACCTTCTGGCGGTTTCTTGGAAAGCATGTTTTTATTTTAATTTGACTTCAATACTCGTATTTTTGTAAAATGTTTCAGTTTAAAAATGGCAGTGGGCCAAATAATAGTTATGCTGTTTTGACTTCGAGTATTTGTAACAGCAAGTCTGAGTGTTTGTACACTATGGTCTTAGTACTTAAGTCTTACTATCGGACATATCAAGGTTTATTTGTTATTATTCCGCTTTTATTTCAGGGTGCCCTCGCACATTTAACTTCAATTAATCCATTAGTCTTGAAACTGTCGTTTGATTTGCATAAAAACAATTCGAAATAAATACGCCCTTTTTAGCTACGTTAAAAGAATTCGGATAATCTTAATCACGAATACCCGTGTATAGAGATTATGGCGGTGCAGAATACGTACGATGCGGTTTTCCCCCTATTGCGTTTTAGATTTGTTTCCAACTGACACATATTTTTGTATGTGGGGTAGGGGAGGCGATCCCGGGTCGACTCTCTCATTGTCTCCTGGTTCTCTTTGCTGTCGCCGGGCATGTATGTGTACAGATCGTATCACTCCGTCCGCCTGACATATGCATGCGCCAGAATTCTAATTAAAAGTGCTTTAAGTAATTAAAAAATAACGGTTGGCTCGTACGAGCAGGCTCTTAAGCTCTCTTCTATAGTCGGATCTCTCGCCCGGCGTAAAAATGGGGTTTCGTGAAAGAGGAGGTTTTTTTCGCGTCCGGCGAATAGACAGAATAGAAAAAACCGTGCTGAACGAGTACTAAAAGTACTTCAATGTACTGAGATCCCTTGTGCGCCTACTGTATGGGTAACTCGTGGGGTCTGGTTCTAGTGTTGGGTTTCGTTCCTTTTTTAAAAGAAACCCGTCCCAGTTCCTGTAGAAATTAATATGAACCTAGCCGTTCCTAGTTCTTTTTCAGAAGGAAATTGGAACTTTGTCGTACATTTTCCGTTCCTTTAATTACATACTCAAATAAAATAAAACGAAGAAAAGCGACTTTGATAGGATGAAAATATTTCAGATTCTATTGATCCCATCAATCCAGTAAATAAATGGGTATTTTATCACCTGAGCTTTACAAACGATCGTAATTATCATTTTAAATATTTAATTATTTAAATCGTCTGCACACAGTAAAAGGAACGACTGTTACAGTTCCTGAGAAAACGGAACTAAACTGTTCAAGGAAAAGGAACCAATTTACTTCAGTGACACGTTTTAGAAACTTCAGCCGTGTACGGGGTCTCCTAACGATATACATCAGAGTGCGGACCGACAAAATTAAAATCCTCCCTTCAAAGACACAGTAGCGTATGCGTAAAACAAGCGTTTAATTCTCTTTGCTTTGAAAACGGCGTGAAACTGTAATGCGATTAAACGATTACGCGTTTGCGACAGCGAAATTTCTATGTGGCAGTAGATTTGCGAATGATTTTGCTTTATACATGTCCCGTTCCGTGCCTGTATGTGTGTGTGTGTGTTTGCCGATATAGACGGATCTGACAATCACGCTTCGACGAAGAGGATTGCAAATGGCGTGTGAGGTGAAAGGGAAATTGGGATTTGGGTTGTTGCCATAATTGTTCAAACCAGAAGCATGTGTTTTCGGGCCGTAGTTTTCTCTTTGATCGTGAGCTGTACGGCAATGTTTGTGATTCGATATTGACGAATTGTGGGCTAAATATTTGTGGTTCATTATTGAAACAAGAGTCATAGTCGCAACTTGAGATTAATCGAGCTCATTAAAGATTGACCCAAGCGCTCTTTGGTGATTGAATCTGACCTTACGAAAGGTCGTATTAGAACTGTGATCGTAGCTCAGCGGTAGAGCAATCTGCCATGTGTGCGGCGATCCCTGGTTCGTTTTCCGTCCTGGGCTTTCCTTGTTCCACCCCGAGGTACTGAGGAAAATATGCCCTGCTATTGTTGCTCAAGCAAATAGAGGCACAGATTCATAGTTAAAAATAAAGATGAAGCTGTGTATGTGGTAAATTTATTTGGCTCAAAACACTTCTTCCTTCTCAAAATCAAAATTGTATGCAATTGATTAAACTTAGGTCAATCAAAGTTCACTTAATTACATTAAACACTACGCTACATTATCAGTGAATATTGCTAAAAAAATTGTTTGTAATAAATATTTGTAAATCTGATATTTAAGAATGACAAACAATACATGTATAATATGAAAACATAATTACTGTGGTTGTGTATTCGGTTCTAGTTGTGTTTCTTTGCACTTTTGTTTCCGCCATCGCAAACCAGAGGGCGTCGGTGACCGGCAATTGCGCAATGGCTGACTGATCCGACATTGATGTAACGTCATTTTGTGAATTATGGATAGTGATTGACCCGAAAAGGTCTTTATGTACAGGGATGCGGGAGTAAAGAGAGGCTCAAATGGGTGGGGGCCGACGACGTGCCAGTAGACGAAATGGGGAGGGTGAGCACGAGTGAGAGAGAGAGAGAGCGAGGAATGAAAAAAGGAAGGGTGCAAAAGCTTTCAGACAATTGCTTACGGCTGACAGTGCGTTCTGGCGTAAAACGAGCTGATTGATCGGATGTTCGCCAAATTTGACATACCGGGGATCGTAATGTATTATTTTCGTCTGTTTCGATATCTATAGATTATCGAATTAAATCGAATCTGCCACGCCACCTTTCCGTACTCCGATGTAAACAGAACTGATATCCTCCGGTATTTTCACTGAGCAAACATTGCTAACAAACATACACCGGCATCGCTTGATAATTCTATTCAATGTGAATGTCGTAAAATTGAAAAGTTATTGGTTAGGAGCCGTGTGTAGCAAATGGCAGGAAGAGTCACTCGAAAATTGGTTTACAAAGCTCGAATTGGTTTATCGCTGTAGAAAGGTTTCTATCTTTGTTGGTTTTGCTTTAGAAACCCGTTTCTCGTTTAAAAAATTTAACCCATTCCCGATCTAATTCCCAAAGAGATTGAACGTTTTTAGTACCTGCTACTTCGCTGTGTGGCAGTCCCTGGTTTCGATTCCCGGCTCGGGATCTCGTTTGTTCGATCCCGGGCTATTTATGAAGATGTTTTCATAGTCATACGAAGAGTATGGATTATATTTTATTTTTTAACAAGCAAAAACAATTTCAAATCCACCCTTTGGTCATGACCCATGCGGCTTATGATTGAAGTGGTGCTCTAGTGTTTGTGGTTCGATAGTGAGGACGTACATTCGTTATTTAATGATTGTGCAAAAACTTTTGCCCTATTCAATAATTTTAATACAAAGATAAGAGAAAATCACTTTGCAGATGTTGCTACAGTAGATAATATTTTGTTCGTCTTTTTTGTTCGACTTCACAGCCATTTTCTCTTTCCGCGATTGGGAATTCGATAACCTGAAATAAATTGGCAAATTTCCCAACCAATTCTTCTCTGTATTTCCCAGAATGAGTTGGTAAAGTGGTGGGGAAAAAAACCTATTCCGTCCTTCTTATTCCACTCGGAAACCCCATCCACCTTTCTCTTTTCGTGTAGAATAAATAAATATGGTTTAGAAAATGAGTTAGGAAGTTTTTTCGCATTACCGAAAAGTGGATTGGCAATCTCGGTGCCAGGCCTATTTCTAAGAGCACCACTTCCCATTCTACGTTCCAAAACAGAATTTTATCGGCAAGCGGTTTGCACTGGAAATGCGATCCCGTCGAGTCAATAGCCAGTAAATAAAATGGCGAATTGCCTCCAGACACTCCGACAAATCGAAATGTCTAGTTTAATAAAATATCACTGGGTAGCGCAACTATTTCTGGTCACTAATACATCCTCCTTTACAATAAAACTCCTTAATAATTTCGAATTGATTAGAGATACTCGTATACAATTCAGTCTGTCTATGTCAAATTCTGCCTATCGATTCATTGAGATTAATCGATATGGTCTATTTCACTGCGGTCCTCACATGAAAGACATGTTGTGTCTTTTCTTTTAATATTAGGGGCGTTCAATAAGTATCTGAAATCATTAAAAAAAATAATGGCTGAATGGATTTTTATGAAAATGGGCCAAAATATTCTGTAAGTCTTTCTCAGGTTCTTCCAATTTTGTCAATTCGATTCGAAAAGTGCACGTGCACAAAAAAATCGAACGCCAACATGGACGCCGACGGGATAGCGGCTCAGCAGCGTTCAGTTACCCATTTATTGCATTTTTGAGGTATTTTGAGAATAATCGTTATTCATTGTCAACTTGAAATGATTTAAGGACGAAATGATATTTCAAAAGTTATGCTTCTTAATTAATTTGGAAAGTTTCGAAACAGGATAAATAACTGAAAGATGCTCAGAGAGATGTTCACGGCCAGTGGCTGCCAAGAAGATGATTTTAAGCACGCGTAAACAGCTTTCCGCCGTGGCCGAGAGGTAGCGTGCTCGCTCCACAACCAGCGGATCTGGGTTCGATTCCC
>JAUJYS010004212.1:0-12204 GCA_033995665.1 Melogona broelemanni | reverse complement strand
GGAATGTGCCCTTCATATATCGCCGCAGCGACGCGAGGGGTACAATAACCTCCTGTAGTGTTATTCACTACAGTGACCCGGAAAAAAAAAATCCACCTCTATTCGCCGATATGAGCATCTTAGCGATAGTCCAAATATAGACTACCGATAGTGTATATCGTCGTTTAGTTCTCCGATCATCGATCTGTTAGATCTGCAACCAACCAACGAGTTCTCAAGAACGCCACAGGGGCACAAAAATCTGTAACAGTCAGAGAATCGATCCCGGGTCCGCCGCACAGCAGTCGTTGACAATACCGACCGCTCTACGACTGCTGACGAGTCGTAACTAGCCAAATCCCGGGGTATAGGTGAAACTGTGCCCCTCAGATACTGCCTAAGCCACTCAAAGGGTACAGAATCTCCCGTATCGATTTCTCTCACTGCATTCACGGCAACGAGATAACCATACAATTGGTTGTAAAATAAACCCAGCAACGAGATAAATTTATACATTTAAAAAATCGCTACCGACAGTTTTAAGTCTACAGCGCGCAAACCATAAATACGCGTAGAGTTCAAAATTGGCACCCCGGCCACCTGAAAGCGCAACCGGCTGCTGCGTAGAACTTCAAATGACCTGTCACGGTGCGGCGCTGCGAGCTGTGACGTAAACAACTCTCAGTAAATCAAAAACCCGAGCAAGAGAGTTCTGGCAAAGCATTCTCCAAAATAAATAAAGAGTTTTCGCGAGAACGGATAAAAGTTGAATTAGTCCCGCGCATCTTCATGCGGAATCTCTTTTCTGCTCGGGCGAGAAAAAAATATCCGGAAGGCAAATTCGACGGGAAATATAAACCCACGATACAAAGAGGTCGCTTGAATTGCCAGCAGGAAATGCAACTCCCCCCAACTTTTATTTACTTGCTCCTAGCCATATGGCGCAGTCGGGATCTTCTTAATTTCTTAACGTTGATAAACAACGCTGAGTCGACGGTCACCCCCGCTAACCTTTGGGGTTAAACCTCCTGAGACCAGTGAAAAAATATAGTACCAGTGAAAAAAAATAGTAAAAAAAGTATGTTACTTACAAAAAAGAACCCCGCTCTCGTTCCAATTTCCATTCCTTCTAAGAAAAATGTAACCAGTTCCAGTTCTTAAAGAAATTGAAAGGTGCCTAACCGTTCCTAGTTCCTTTTCACAAGAAACCTGAAACGTTTCCGTTCTTTTTCCGTTCCATCAATTGAAAAAATAAATAAACGAAAAATCACTTTCTGAATGGATAAAAATAACTATAATCCAATTTACCTTAATACATAATTAGTAAATGGGATTTTTATCCTGCGAGCTTTGAATACGAACGTAATCATGTTTTATTTTAATGTTATTTTATGTTATTTTATTTTAACTTTATTTTGATGTTATTTTATTTTAACTTTTATTTTAATGTTATGCCAACAGTAAAAGGAAAGACTGTCACCGCTTACACGCAAGAGCTATTTTTAGCTTGACCAAATGTGATAAAAAAAAGTCATTTCCAAGCTTAGACAATGCTGCCCCCTATAGGTGAGCAATCACCCAAGACAATGATGCAATGCGGAAAACCAGCTCAAAGTGATGCGAACGGATGCCACCAGATACGAGAACGAAAAAAAAAAATCCGTGGTGGCAATGACAGAATATACTCTGTATCGGAATGTACGCAGTTTCATTAAACTTGTATAATGTGAGTGCGGGGGCCATAAGAGACTGTCACGGTCTTCCAAGATCCCACCGAAAGTCTCTAAAAGTGCGTGTGCTCGGAATACCCGACGGATTTTTCGTGACGATCACGATTTATTTAAGCGGTGGCAGAAAATCCGAACCCCCGATTTCGCATATACATACTTCTAAAGAAAAAAAGATGGAAAAAAAATAAACTTGCACCAAACCGTGACGCAGTAGTCACACACGACGACACCATCGGCATGCCAGTGAGTTACCAAGGAGTTTCAATTGTAGAGTGCGTTAGCAAACTGCGTTTTAGGTCCACCAAGATAACGCAATTCTTTGTAAAATTGGAACGCTTGTACTGACAGAATCTCTGTCGACAACAGAAGTAAATATTTGCTTGGAAAAGTATAACACATAGAATAATGAAATCATTAAATTGTGATGGAATGTATCGGTGACTTCTACCTTTAAAATATCTTTGCATTCAGTCGACATCGCTTAGAATGCAGACAGAATCAGCAGCTCAAAATTTATTCCAAATATCCACTTCAAGTGAACGAGAATGGGCAGGGAAAATGAATTGCACCCCACCACACTCCCGAACACGTCAATTACAATTACAATTTGAATTCGCTAGCAGCCTCGGAGGTGCCTAAGACGGTGGTCAAATGGCCTGCTAAGGATGATGATAAAATATTTTTAATATTCCTCACAGGGGGTGCCTATGTTTTCAAATATTTTGCCTAGACATCTTACATAAATATAGATCTTCGACGTGTACCTGACAACGTACATGCATGGGTTCTCTCGCCAGAAAAATTCCAGCGGTCTCGGTCGGGAATTGAACTCGCGTCTCGGGCATAGTATGGGAACACGATAACCACTACGCCAAACGGCACCTCAAACTACTTATAAGATGTACAAGCATTTCTTTCATATGAAAACCAGTACATTATTATGCACTAAAACCAAAATAATCATACAACGACAGAATAACTGTTATTTTAAGCGCCTTAGCGCTTTAACAAAACAATCCAGAGCGCAGTATTGGCTGGGACACCATTAAAACTCACCAAAAAACGATAGCGCAGTATTGGCTGGGAGACCATTAAAACTGAACAAAAAATTGATGGCGCAGCGCATGACATCATTTACGGTATCATATCATATACGGTAACTGTTTCAGCTCACAAATTTCCTATTCCCACACAAACTCCCCAGCGTAATTCTCTGTGTAAAATTAATAAATAATATTTACAATGGCAAATTTTATTTATTTGTAATAATATTTACAATAGTAAATATTATTTAGAATTTTTTTATACAAATTACGCCGGGGAGTTTGTGTGGGAATGGGTAATTTTAAATTTTGTTCACAAACTCCCAGTCATCATGTGCTGGGATTCACAGGTGTTGCAAGAAAAAATCTGGTAGTAAGTGTAGTTCACATATTTCACCACAGGGTCAGTGGCTCCGCGATTCGCATTCAATTTGTATTACGAATCGCAGCGCCACTGTCGCTGTGGAGAAAAATATGAACTGCACTTACTACCAGATTTTGTCTTACAACAACCTGTGAATCCTAGCACAAGTGATGAGGTACCACGTGGCATAGTGATTATCGTGTCGAACTGAACTATATCCGTGGTCGTGGGTTTGATTCCCGACCGACACATGCGTAATTTTTCGGGAAAGACACAATTTGTTCGCATGAAAATAAATTCGAAATGATGATCCCTACCTACAGTATGTCTCTGAAGCCTATTCTAGACAAAATTTCCATGCCAGTTGTTTGGTGCATACTACAAATTCATGTATGATTTGCGGAAAAATATTTTATTTCCTCCTAGTGCTATAACCGGTGTTTGACAAAATTGGAACTCATTAAACCGTGTCATAATGAGCTTCAATTTTACTTAAAAATTGCTACCTAGGCTACCTACCCAATCTTAGACAAAATTACCAGGTCAGTTATCAGATTCCCCCGCAATAGGCATTTTTTGCAGCTCCTTGTGGGTACACAATGTAATTGTAATTGTACGCGTTACAGATCCCTACCTCTGTGTCAAACCTAGACTAGGCAAAAATTACCAGGTGCCTGATAGGAGAGCGGCACTGAGACAGAATAGCGTCGGTAAACCATCTTAACCCTCTCCATAAAAAATAACAGGTATCTGGTCTCTAGCATTTTTTTTTTCTTCCTCAAGACGGCCGCAGTCAACAGCAGCCACGGCGCGCGCCTGACGACAGAGCGCGTGCGCCAACGGGGCACGAGCGGCCATATCACGACGGGCCAATCACCGGAGATCTACGCGCACGCGCCAGCAAAAGAACGCCGAATCTGGGCTGCCGGACGGGTCGACAACGGCAACGAGCGAGAGGGGTAGAAGGGTATGTGCACCGTGAGTCATAAGTAGGCGAACCCGTCCCGCCGTAGCTCCATAACTCAGCTAAAAATGACCGTATTTGCTACGAAATTTTGGCACCAATATGGAGTAAATATAGGCGAACCTTTGAGCTATTTTGAACATTCTTTTCGCACCGTAACTTTTTATTTTGTCGCAAAATTTTGATCGCAATTTTGCCTTTCTCCGTGAACGCCATTGTTAACAGCAGAGAGCAGACGATGCAGTGCGCGCCAGTTGCTCTAACGCAACGTCATCCCTCAAAAATACAAAAATCACAGCGGGAAATTTTAATTAAAAAACTTTCAAAAGTCATTCATTCATTCACTCATACCGTAATATAATTGTGCCAAATTTCATAACAATCCGGTCATTTTTAGATGAATTATGGAGTTTTAGCTGACTTGTGGAGAGCAACGACGGCAGGGGTTCGCATACTTATGACTCAACTGTGCAGATTCATTCGACTAGTGGCGCGACGACGGCAACACGGAAGCAGCAAGGCCGCGTCGCCTGAAAATGCAAACTGGCATGAACGCATGTCTAATGTATGCGCGGCCCACATGCAAATGAGTTGGCTGGGGTGGTGGGCGGCCAGACATGAGCACGCCCGCCCATGAGCATGAATGCTGGCCAGTGGGCAGCAGCATCGAAGGCCGGTTGGTTTTGCGTCGCGTGTTTCGTCGGGATGGGTCAAACGAGAATCGTCTCAGACATACAGAGGAACTGACCACAACCTATCAGCAGTTTGACTGTTTATACAAAAAAAGAGGAACAGATTTAAATAAAAAAGCAAAAAAAAAAAAAAATACTGTAATAATAGATTTAGGGTAAAATTACACGTTCCCGGCATGAGCGACCAGAAAATACGGTATCGAGTGGGGTGCGTAGCGAAACTGACTTGCCTAACCAAAAACATAACATGAAGTGACTAATCAGGTGAGACTGACTTTCGCTACGCGCCCCACTCGATACCGTATTTTCGGGTCGCTCATGCCGGGAACGTGTAGTTTAGCCAGATTTAGATTTGGCATATTCCCACATATTTCGGGAATAGGTGGGAACATACATGTATGTACTGTATGTTAAGGTGACTTACCAGCACCCCCTCCCCAGGAAGCAACCTGGTAATTTTGGAATGTGGCCTAGACTAGGTTTCTGACCAAAGTAGGGATCTTTACCGAGTGCCTGACAACGTCCAGGCACGGGTTCCACGGTTTTTACTTCCATTCCGAAGGAATGTAGGAATTTTTATCGCGCGGAAAATTCGGGAGGTATCGGCCGGGATCCGAAACCGCGATCACGTGCATAGTAACATATTGCGGGAACGCATCACCACCGAGACAATTCGTAGTATAACAATAGTACAAATTGTCGTAGGCCAATAGGCATTGTGATTCCCGATTCATTGGAGAACCTTGTAAATCAAATAACCTTTGCCACCAAACATAACAATGAAAATCGTTAAGAAAACCTAAAGGACATTTTTCATAAAGCTCAAAAATGCTCAAGAACCAACCAATCTAGAAATTTGCATTTTTTTTTATCACCGAATGGTTTGATTGGCGCCTGCAGAACACGTGACCGCCGGGGCCACGGCACAGCGGCAAGCTCAGGTACAGGGGCTGAACAAAATAATAGAAACAGACCTGTTTGTGCACCTTATAAGAGCTGTTTCCATTATTTTGTCCAACCCCTGTAGCTTGAAAAATCGATGAAAATAGCGTTGTTGTGCGAACCCCCCGTGCTGCGCGCGCACGGTCTCGACTGACGAGCACCGAGCCCGCGGAAACGCGACCCCGCAACCGGCCTCGCTCGCCGCCAGACGCCGACCGCTGTTTCACGCGCGAGAGGTTCTTTCCCCTCAGTCGTAATCATGGCGGACCGCATGGGGAGAGAAGTGCGGCGAGACTCCGATCGCCTTTATGGAGATTTAAATGTAGCCGATCTAGCTCCTTGTCACTTACTTCACCTGGGCTCGTTAAAATTGAATCGGGGAAACAAAATGGCCGATTTAAAGGAATAAATAAGAACACAAGCTATTGACGTCATTCGTGTGATCCCGGAGATTACTTCCAGTAAAGCCCGATTTACATATGAGCAAAGTTGGCGAACTTTGCAAGCGAGCGAGTATTACAAGCCAATTCCAAAGCCAGCCCATTTGCTCGGATCGAGCCGAACAAAAATGGAAATCCGCCCATTATTCACTAATGGATTGTGATCCGCCCAAAATGCTCGTACGTTCAAGGCCTGGGGGCAAAGTTCGCCAATTTTGCTCATATGTAAATCGGGCTATGCGACGGTTAAAATAAGAGGCTCATATTGAAACCTGAGTCACTTTCCTCCTCGCCCAAGATCAAAATTTCCCTGACTTTCTTTTTCGATAAAGTTACAGTCAATACCAATCCAATTCAGCTAGATAAATTCCAAATCAAATTTCATCTCCAGAGATAGCCAGTCACTGTACGTTTTCCCTTCGGCACAGCACCGGAACTTGTTTTCCTTTTCAAGTTACAGCCGTCAAGCATTTTTACTGACCAAAAACTATCAGGCTTTCATTCGTATTTCTGACCTAATCCAGTTTCTTAAAAATAACAAGTCAAGCACTGGAAACAGTAGAAAGAGCGCGCAGCGCGATTTTTTTTATAAAAAAAAAAAACAATTACACGAAGGGAAAAATTATCCAAAAATTAATCAAAACAGAAATTATCATTTTGTTCAGAGTTTTCTCTGACATTTAACTTTTAAAATATTTTCCCTGGCTTACCCTGATCGAAATCAATTACACTGATTTTCAATCAGTTAAGTAGTAACAGTGTTACAAGAAATTAAAAAAAGGCAAAAGTTTTTCTTTCTTTCTTCAACACGACAGTTCGAAAACTTGACAACATGAGATTTTTTGCAAGAGCGAAAGATTTCCAATTTGGGCAATTTCGTTCTAATTTCGCCAGTTTTCAACCCTTTAACACTTGAAACAATATTGAAACTATCTGCACATAGAACACGTATCACTAAATGCAGAGCCAGACAGACAGTCTGTATCTCCCATCCGGGTTGTCTGAACCAGACTACACGTAGAAACTCCCCCAAATACTCTCTCCAAAATGAACCAGACATACACGTACCCAAAATTCAAAGCCAGGCACAATTAACATCGTGAGGAGGACCACCAAATGTATGTACGTACCGATGGCTCAGTGGGTATGGCAGCATCCTACGGAGCGGACGGTCCCGGGTTCGATTCCCGTCGCAGAAAAAAAAAAAAAAAAAAAAAAAAAACTGTCCAAACGCCTGTGCTTTTTATTGTTTTAGTTTCGGGGGAATGGGACAACAGCCAACGCTACCACCAGCTAGCAATACGCATCCAGTCCAATTTGTCACGCCAATCGCGTTAGACTGGTAAACAGACGCTTAAATTAGCATATATGCACCCCCCCCCAACATTACCAGACACGCAACCTCAAGAATTAGTTCCGATCACGGGTTTGCCAACGTATTCGCCTAAAACCATCCTCCTCCTCCAAAGACGACCTTTGTTAGCCTAAGTTTCATATCTAGGTAAGGATCTTTAACGTGTACCCGACAACGTACAAACACGGTTTCCCCGACTTTACTTCCATTCCCAAAGAAAGCGCGCGAGCGAATTTCTCTCCCAAAAAATGATCCTAAAGTTTCGGTCGGGAATCGAACCCTCGATCACAGGTATAGTAAACTAACACGCTAACCACTACGCGACACGGCACCTCAAAGAAGATGATTGAGTAACAAGAACAGGGTGGGGAGAAAATAAAATCAAAACGAATAAATAGAATCAAAACTGTGCATTCCCTAAACAAGAATCAATTAACTACCGAGGTACAGTGTGACATAGTGGTTAGCGCGCCGAATCACTATGCCTCCGTGATCACGAGTTCAATTCCCGATGGAGACATCAGGAGTTTTTCAAGCGATAAAAATTCGTACAAGTCAAAGCCGTACGACTCGTGCACGTACAAGACTGACATACAAGATCAGAAGCCTAGCCTAGGCAAAATTACCAGGTCTTCCTGGAGGGCTTTGAGACGAGACGAAGCGACTTAGCCACTCCGTTTATTAAGTCATAACTATCTGCCAGAACTGCCCTAACTATCTGCCCAATCAGTTTTCAACTAGACAATCCATCAAGTAGCCCTCTCGCGTCCTTAAAATGCTCACTGATTTATCGCCTAGCCATATATTTACGATCATTTCAGAAATGGTATCGCCAAATTGCATTAGAATTTGCCAAACGCTAAAATCGAATGTTTTAATCCAGTTGTAGGCTCGTATACAGCTGCACTTCCACACTCGTCACCACACACCAATTTCAGTGGTCGAACATATCTGAAACCTCACCTGGTCCTGGGTTGACACCTGCAACGCGATGCATTATCGCGTGCGCCGCACGTCGTCCATCAGCGACGGCGATTCGCTCCTCCGATCGCGGCACTAGCACCACCGACACATTGCGGAACGATACCGTGAGAGCTATCCGCGCCCGTAGAATAAAATACTCCGCGAGAACGTGGATCTGTTCCACCATACAAGAATATAAATCCACGGCGATGAAACGCTATTTTTTCTCCAATAAATAGATCTCGGCAATTTCGTGGTGAACACTTTTACCGCACGAAATAGTCCGCACACGGATAGATTGGTGGATATAAATAAACCGAAGTCACACAGACACACACACACACTCACACAACGTACACACACGATCTCGCGTCTCTCCGTAACACGCGATCCGTTCGCTCCGGTAGTTCTCTCGATACTGATGTCTAGAGTCTAGGAGCGGTGCTGCCAACGGCGGAACTGCACGCGCGGCGAGACTGAGCGATCAGCCGACCAATCGGCTGATAGAGACGTCGCCGCTGGCAGCCAATGGCGAAGCAGGCGGCGTTGGACGCACCAGCGCACGCGCGCGAACGCTGCGGGAATTTTTTTTTAAATATTATATTATTCTCTTTTCTTCCGTTCGCTCGTTCTTTTTTTTTTATAGAGCACGCACGCGCGCAAGTCTTGTCTGGCTTCGAGACGCGACCATTTTGTGCGTGTACTGCCCATCCCCTCCCCCCGACTCGCGTTTGGGAAAAAAAAATAGTCCTGAGACCTTTGGCTATCGAGTTCGTTTCCCGGCGCGGGTTTTCAATCATTCGATCCCGGGATACAAGTAAAAATGTGTCCCTTAGACCAATGTCCATAAGATCCATTTTCCAAGCTTCCAAGCTTTCAAGCTTCCATTTTATTCACCAACGAAGAAAACGTCACAGTCGAAAGCTCGTGTATTTGTTTCCTATGTACCCGACAGATTAAAAGTGTATTAACTATCGACTTTATAACCAAGATTTTATTTCATTTGTATAAGGGGAACATAATATCATGTATTTACTTATGTGAGAGTAAATAATAATTTAAAAATACACTTAATTCGATAATATCATATTAATTTCGATTGGAATCAAACCTGGAACCGTCGAGTCACAAGTCATGATTATCAACGTCCAACAGAACACCAATGACCAGTAAACCCTCCACATATTAATTGACAGAAATACACTGAGAGGGTGAGGGCAAAAACGGCGTAACTCAATGGAATTCCAAAAACGCAACCTGTCGTCATACGTGATAGGTAGTTGGGCAGTCAGGTCTCCGGAGAGTTCAGTCGGTCGCGACGACGCGTTGGAGATAAATGCGGGCGGAGGGGAGAGGAGAGGGCGGCGGGACGGAAGAGAGCGAGCGGGCCGAGCGCGAGAACGAGACAGTCTGGCCGAGCCGCGACCGAGGGAGAGAGAGAGAACGGGCCGGGGAAAAACGTGCGCGGCGGCGGCAACCCCGCGTTGCTTCGGCGGCGAGGCGATTGTGCGAGCGCGCGATGACACCGACGTCGGCGGCGGCGGCAGTAGAGCTCCCAGACGGCGATTAGGATAATAAAAAAGCGGCTTTTTCGAACGGGGACGAGCGAAAGCGCGCGCGCGCAGGTCGTCGGCACGCACACACACGTACAAGGCGCACAGGAAGCCAGTAAGAGATATAAAGTGGGTAGACGGGCGACTGCGCCATTGAGTCGAACAGAATAGAAAATGTACACTCACTAGCAGGTGAATATTTAAAGGAATTCCACCATTTAAAATCCCTTGTTAAGATTTTAATACGATGGAAATTAAAACAAACAGATATTTCGCTTCAATTATATTTTTTAAACTAAAACATTCAAATGAAAAATAGCGATTATACGCTTCTACGTGTGTTTTTTACACCACCAATGTTTAAAACATACGAACCTTTCCCACGCCAGTAAAACATTATAACAGTTCTAATAATTACAAAATATTTTTACCTAATGGCGGAAAAATTAAAATAAATAAACTAACCCCTCGTTTCCCAGACTGGGCTCCGCGGCTATTTCCCAGAGGCTCCGCGGCCACTCCTGAACGCCATTAACGCCATAGGGACTCCGCCATTGAATTTGGTTCTAAAAAGGGCCCCGTTCTAAAAAGGGTTCCGCGAGCCAAAAAGTTTGGGAAACACTGAACTAACCATTTAATTCAAAGAGATAAAGAACATAGACGAAAAATAAGAGGTTAGGCGAATTTCAGGAAAAGTTAAGGAAAAATTCGAATTTCAAGATTTTTGTAGAGTACCAAAAAGTTTAAAAAGCGCTTATAGTTAATGGTTAGCACCGGACTCTCTTAAATCCACTGCAAATCGGACACCACCGTTCATCCGCTAAGAGACAATATGTCGCCTGCTTTCTAACCCAAATCATCTCTTTGCTCCCAACCAACCGATAGCCGAAGAAATTTCACTGACGAAACACGCCACCGTCAGCGACACTAGCGGGGAGCCGGGATAATAGCTCGTCGTAATGAATATTTGTTGTTTACCAGATATAATCACCGAAACGATTTCACAACACGTACATAGATGTACGCAATACTGGAGATCCCCCAAAAAACATGATTATAATTATAAAGCTGTTGAAGTAAACAAAACTGTTTGGCATTCGTTACCTAAGGCAAGAATTCGCATATCTAATGCATTGCCACTCGAACTGATAATAAATATTTACATTTCTCGAGAGTGGTTGGGGGGTACAAACGCACCCCAATATTATTCGGATACGCCATCTCGAATCACGAAGGCACATTTGTTCTGCGCTCAAGTACAATTTAAATTCTTGAACAGATGAACAACTGTACAAAAAAAATTGCACCGTTGTAGAAGTATATGCCTAACAATACGGCTACAAATGTTCATCGAATCAAATTTAATTTCCAATTTTAACTTTTAACAATTCAAATTTGCCAAATTAATTGAAGCACCTTTATACAGGAACAATCCTGAACAGTTTTATTTATTTTTTTTTTGAAGCCGTATTATATATCTCCTAACAAACATCGGTTTCGATTAACCAGATAATACATTTTTTTTTTGGAAATTCACTCAGCTACCTGGTACTGGGGAAAAATAAAGAGCAGAAGAAAATAACTAAAATTGATAACAAAAAATATATAGCGAGTATATACATTTTTTACAAGACATGATTTCTTAAAAAAAATGGCTACTTGTTTTCGACAAGACAGTCAGGTTAGTTCTTCTCTCCCGAGGAAAGATAGAATAAACAAGGTAAGTCTCGTATGAAGCCCGCCATCGCCGCATGGCGGCAGCGCGTGGGAATATCGGACAACAAATAACACGCGCTGCATGTGTGCGTTTGTTAGGCGTCGGGAATAACAACTCCCAAGGGCCGGAGCAGTACACGGTGAAGTGGCCGGACAGACAGGCAGCCAACCATGCCCGAGCAGGGGGCCGCACTGCAGTAGGAAACAGACGGCATAGGAAAAAAGAAAGCGGCTGTACCGGAGTCTTCGTGTTGGTCCGTGCAAGTATGTGCGGCCCCCGTGGTACAGTGGCTATAATCAGACTACTAAGCGGGTGGTCCCGGGTTCGTTTCCCGGCAGAAGCAGTCGTTTCAACGAGCATTCGACGAGCTGCGGTACTGGTGTCACCCCTGAGCTTACATTAGGGAGTCCAGAGCTCAGGGGTGGATCCTGCAGTCTGGCTATACCAGCTGCCAATCTCCTTC
>JAUJYS010004211.1:0-12204 GCA_033995665.1 Melogona broelemanni | reverse complement strand
TAATCTCTATAGAGATTCGAGGGTGCAGTAATCCTGTAGTGCACTAGGCGCTACGGTGATTTAAAAAAAATAAAAAACTATAGGATGTGACGCACGTGTATTATACGCGAAATTTCAAAATTAATATTCATTACCGGTATGTAATATTACTATTAGATACTTTACCCAATTTTTACGAAATTTTTAACTTGTTACCAACACCAATGCCAAAATCGATAATATTTATGTGTAATTTGAACATAATCGGGTGACACAAAGTATCATGTAAGTATCTGACTTAGTTAAACAGACATTTGCCGGTGTAAACGTTAAGCAATTTAACTACTTTTCTAATGTTTAAACGAAAACCTATTTTAATCGCTTATGTAAATTACCATATCGAATAGTACCCTGAGTTGTACATAAATAATTTGTATTGAAACCAAATCGATTCTCTTTAAAAAGCTAGCCATCAGCGTTGAACATCTTCATCGAAAATCCAACAACCCCAGCGCCTTCAAAAATGTGCTGACGCATTCATCCCCAAGAAATCAACAAATATATTTCCACCCACTATCAATAGACTGAAACTACATTTTGAACTCTGGAAAAGAGATGTTTACGAATCAATTTGACGGAAGGCGCGCGAGCTGAGAAGAATCCTGCCCCCCGGGGTGGCCGTGCCCGCAACTCGCCCCCCGAAAATTCCCCTGAGGACAGTCTTCGAAAATCGTCGATCAGGCGCGCGCGCGTCACATCGCTCGCTCCAAAAACCAAACAGTTTCCAAATTCGTTTTCCAATAAACGCGATTGCCGAAATGTCCACGTGGCACGTGACGGCGACATGAACATACACAGACGTCAAAACATGGCGACTCGTAATAAAATAATAATATTATACTTGATCCTCCTCAGACCCCCCACCCCCAATGTACAATGCCCAAAAACCAACAAAACAAACAATATATTCATGAAGAAAATCATTTATGAGCCTTACTTCATCATCAACCATCTTTGCTCGTCACAACACAGAAAGGTCCAAAATGAACACCCGCAGGCGATAATTAAAAACAGATTGCACGTGCATCGACATGAAACAAAAATCCAATAAAATTTGGTTATGACCAACCGAGGGCTTAGGAAGGATGAACGCAGCAAACCAGATTCCCACATACACAGGTGGAACGGTTCCGTTTGTTTAGAGCAGACCGAGTAAGCAGTTATTCTTTTAGTCAATACCAAGACCCGAGACTTGCTTCTGTCATAGCTTGGACAACCAATATTTCACCGACACCATCTTAATTAAGAATGTGTCCGAAATTATCGTCATGTATGTTCAGATACTGATCGTAAATATAACGCTCATGCATTCAAGAAGTTAGTCTATTCTCGATGGCAGTGTCACGTCATTTAATTTGACTATCCGAAAACAACAAAAAAATTCCAAATACAACAAAATTAAGCGAAATTTTGCATTTATTTTCGTAAACAATGTTTTCATTTTTCAATTGTTGTTTTTGAAATAGAACTATAATTCACACATTTAAAATAATTTTGTTTCTCCAAATTTGGACAAGACAGGATTCCTGCAAAAGAAAATCGAACATCAAAATTTTATTTTGCTTTATTACGTTCTTTAGAAAACCTTAAAAGTAGAATAAACATTGTAGTTTGTTGAAAAAAACCTTTGTGTACATTTGAAGTTACGTGAATTTTGAACAGTACCCTATGCGAATATCAAAGGCCTCGGGAGGATGTAATTGCTGAGATGGCTTCTTTAAAAACACCATCTTGGCAAACAAAGGCTTAGTATAAGCAAACACGGTAACAAGTTGCATTAACGAAAATTTCAAAAAAGGCCTAATGCATCGGTTCTTATTTGTAGAGAATCGATAGCGGTGTGGTTGCACTAAAGACCCATAGGAATATAATTTTTTATCATACGCCGATAATTGTGCCCATCCATTTACTCATAATTAATTTAAAAAATCTCGAATTAATTTAGACAAAAAATAAATCATCTTGAAATAAATATGCGTCTTATATGCGAGCATAATTTTAAATAAAAATATTTGTTAAGGAGGCTTATCTACGTATTCGTCTCAAAGCTATCCTAGGCTAAATACCTAGGTAGAAATCTTTAACGTGTACCTGAGAAATTCCACTAAGGTCCATTTAGACAATGACAACCTTCTGATTTCCATAGAACTGGGATGAAAAATATTAAAACTGTATCAATTTAATATTTTTCGTTGCAATGTGTCGGTGATTTTAAGAATAACGCGAAAGTTTGGCAAATTGGCGACTGAATCTTAGAGCGACACATGGAACCGTTCTATTATAGTTGTACTCGTGGAAAATAGGCCTTCTAGTCACGCGGTACAAAAAAGAATAGGAAATCAAGAATAGACCGAGCAATATATGACTTGTCAGTTGACTAATCAACTGCGGGGTGCGTTTAAACAATGGAATGCGTTTTACTTGTTTGTCGATTCTGTCTTCTTTCACGTCAGCCTTATCATAACCGAATTAGTGGCCTTTCAAATGCGTAGGGTGAGGGTAGATGGTGGGTTGTAGAGTGGGTGAGGGGGATAAGAACCCGTCCATGTAAGCCGACATGGATGTCGCTCACGCAGTGGATAAAACAAAAAACTAACAGAGAGGTCCACTCGGCCCCATCAAAGATGCCAACAACCCAAACGCACACAAATACATAAGAAAAAAAAGGGGGATTGGAAAGAGAATGGCCAAGCCCCAAAGCGAATCCCACCCGATCAGCGCGGAGAAAAGGAAGAATAAGAGAGAGGGAAAAAAAGAAAACATGACACACGGAGCAGCTAAGCGTGCAGAATCCCGAATTCGCTTTATTGATTTAGTTTCTCTCCAGTTTTACGCTTATAACGAGATTGTATATAGGTGGGGTTACTCTGTGCACGTGCTAGTGTTTTTTTTTTTTTTTTTTTTTTCTGCCCTGACTCGCGGTCTACGCTTGGCATTTGTTTTCTTTTTTGGGTTCCAGTCGCGCTCTGGAAACGTCATCACGGTCATAAGTATACAACGGCATGGTTGTAACGTTTTATTTATTTACTTAGGCCGCTTCAAAAGTGGTGTCTGACATTTTTTAAATAGTTGATCTTTATCCAACATGTCTGATTTTTGAACAGGTAATTTGGGAATCTTTCCACAACAAAGTTAAATTTTTCCACATACCGGTACTCTCCGTCCATTTTAACGGTCATGAGGGACCTTGAAACGTGACCATGTACCAGGCTTGTATGCCAGTATAGTCAAACTGTGGACCGACACGTTGGAGCCACTGTTTATCAGCAGTGCTCGAGCGATTATGGGTTAATCATCTTAAAACTTTGCTCCAAGTCAGTCCGTCAGTCTAACAAAAAAATTAATTTAACAAATATAGTATTCAAGAAGTCTTTGTTTTTCAATGTACGACCAAAATGTGCGTCGACAAGCCGAGGACAACAAAATGGAGGAAAAATATTGCACAGCCGCTTTGTAGCCCTGATCTGACACCTTCGGACATGAAAATTGATTAATAAAATCGTATTCGGGCATTTACGAAATGTGTTAATTATTTTGGAACCCGAAAATTACTAAAACTCATTGAACAATCAATTGCCGAACTGTTTTCTTGTGCGAACTAACATGATTGTAAGATGACGCCGTATCCCAAATAACATTGGCGCGACTGAGCCGCAAAGTACGAACCATAAACGGTAGTTGTTCTTGGCCACGAACTAATTGTATAGGCACGTAGAGATGGCGTTATAAAAAACTGACAAATGAAAAAAAAAGTGATTTCATCGATTGATCAAAGGCTAAGACAACAGCTGCGAGCTCTAATGGATTCTCCGCGGCTACAGAATCACGTGCACACCAGAACGCACGCGGAAAGCATCAACCCACGTCGACGACCGACTTACAACCAGGAAAAAAACTCAACGAGTCACCCCTGAAACCCCCAGCACAGCCCAAACCCCAGACATTGTACCCATGACACATAATCCTTGGTGATACTGGGATCTACATTTCAACCTTTATTCGAATTGTTTTCCGGGTTTGTCATAAAGTTACTGGAGGAACTACTGCTCTTGTGAGGAGTAACGCGCACGAAATTGTTATCCCAATGAATATGCTTTATTCTACGTGAGTTATTGAAAATAGTTTAATGCCGGGTTTTCGCCGAGCACGTGAAACCTAATTTGGACCCCGTGAAATTTATATTGGTCTCTCTCACGTGACGTTAAGCATTCCTTTTTAAAAATGGCTGTTACGTCGATGTTCAAGGAAATGTAAATTTAGAAGACATGAGTATCTTCTACCAGTTAGGCATACACTTTTCATTGTCTGATACGGCACCTCGATTCTAAACATTTAAATTAACTTTTACTAGTTCAAATGATTTTGAAAAGTATCATGTGCCTGTGATTCTAGCGAAAAGTTACAAGCTTTATCCGCTTATACATGTCCTTGACGAAACCAATGCGATAATGAACACGTTTCACCGCTAGGAGTCGCCACCATCGCCGTCTTATCTCAGTAGCAAACACACTTTGAATCGCGATAGTGGGTGATTGGGAGTATCGCGGAGGTGGGGTGGGGAGAAAGAATCGGTTTTGCCGACGGCAGCTTCGGGTTTTGATGTGACCTTTTTTTTCATCTCTTTCCCTCCCGACGACTCGGCTGCCGAACTTGTTGTTTGCGTTCTGACCAAGAAACATGGGCCAATGAGTGACTGAGTGGGGGTGGTGTGGGGTGGGGGGAGGTGGAAAGAGAGAGTAAGGATTTGGATTGTGGGGGCGGTGGTGGTGGTGGGGATGGAAGTGGGGTGGAATCGTCACGGGTCGACACTCACGAGTACATGTACATGGACCAGCGCTAAAGCCGAAGTCAGATATATTGACAACGCCGGTGAACCGGGAGGAAAAAAATATATATATCGAGCCTCTTGGGACCCGTTGTAATATATCTTGGGTTTTAATGAGTTCGTGGGAATATGCTGGTTGAAGACTAGCAGTTAGAATTTAACACGGTGCGGCGCAGTGATCATTAAAGGGTTATGGATGTTGTCTGCATTAGGCTAAATCAAAAGCGCTATGCATTGCACTTTTTGTATTCGCATTAATGGCAATTGAAATAAAACTACGTTTTCATTGTAAGAAGGTTGCTACGTCATTAAATTTAGAATTACGATTTTAGTTACAAACTAAACCAGGCATGTGTTAACGGATGGCGTTATCGATCGCGGTGCCTTCGTGTGTTCAAGTACAATAGGCGCCCATGACTGACCATATCGCCCATAACTGGCCCCAATGAACCAGGCGCCCAAAATATTATTACGCGCAAACTTAATCACACCAAATCTCAATCAATCTTAATCATTAAAAATTTTAAATAGCCCCCCAGAATCTTAAAAGGAAATTACTTGTTACTTTTTGTTTGGTTTCACGAGATTCACTAATTGGACACTGGGTCTGAGGAGGGTATACCGTATAGCGTGAACGGAGTAAAAAAAAAACGAAAAAAAGGCTGACCAATCATGATTAGATAATAACGGCCATCAGAAATGGTTTGGACAAGAAATGGTTTGGTAGTGGACACCCAAAAAAAGAAATCTAGCTAACACTATTGCACGTGTACTGACGACCATAACTTTGGTTCTGTATTTTAGACACCGCTGAAATACAATGTTATTACTCCTATCACAGACATTGGTGAACCGAAGCACGTAAACAATGAAAATAAAGTGCATCGAACGCATAAGATGATCTACAAATCAAAATCGTGAGCCACACACAGTAACACCATTGCGATACACTACTACATCAGGTGACATAAATTCTATTTCAGACAGTGAAATATTTTTTTTTATTCATGAATAAACAACGTCAAGTTCATTCATAAATAAAACAAGTAAATGTAAAAAAAAAAAAATTCGGATACAAACTTATTTTTATACATCGACATGAACATACTATTTCCTTTTGCGAATACGAGACAGAAGCTGATATTTTTTTTATTACACAGTGGATTCGATCCCAGGACATCTGAATTAATAACTGATATTATACCGATTCCACCACTGCACTGTACGATGCGGGCACATATTTAACCAGAACCCGGGTTCGAATAAACGAGAGCCCGCGCCGTGAATTGAATACGAAACCCACGCATCCCCAGTCTGTTTTTTCCTACCGATTTGACTAACTCACAGACAATTGTTGGTAATAATTGGCATTGAATTTAACCTTATAATTGATAGCAACTAACAACCTAATTATTAGTATTAAATTACAATTGAATTATTAGTATTAAGCTACAATCTAATTAAATTTCAATCTTAAATTTAATTGGAGCCGTTAAGTTGCAATAGCTAAATAATTGTAAGAATTCTCGACCAGAGAGAAATAGGAAACGGCAACTTTTCGAGTAATATTTATTATATTACGAAAGAACTTGCATTACAATAACACAGATGGAATGTTACTGTATAAACGTTGCTTGCACAATTACAAAAAAAAAAAAATAATCTTTAGTCCTAAAGATCGCGTGACCACAGGAAGAGTCATACTGCATGTACCATTATATCATTTTTTTTTGTAATTGTGCCAGCAACGTTTATACAGTAACATTCCATCTGTGTTATTGCAATGAAAGTTCTTTCGTAATAAAATGAATATTACTCAAGAAGTTGCCGTTTCCTTGTTCTCTCTGTTCGAGAGTTCTTACAAATATTTAACCAATTATTGGTATTAATTTACAACCTAATTATCGGTACCAAGGCACAACCAAAGAACCCGTAAACAGCCATTCAACCTAATCTAAAAAGAAATAGCGTCGAAAATCAGGAAAAACGATTCGAAATGCGGAACCACGAATTTCATCCGAAGCATCTCGTTCCGACAAGCACCAATTAAGTCCCTCCCCACCCTCCACCCACACCCCGACATCAAATTACACACACCATCATATAGACAGATATCGCCCCCGTTAACGACCAAACGCAAAAATTTCGCGTCGCCAAAATTTACTGGCATCGCCATTTCGGAGAACCATTAGCCGCGCCAGACTAAACTACTTCAAGAATCATCACCATCACCATAGATTGGCCAGAATTTTAATCAGCTGCCCGTAACGGTAAACGTCCCGAAACGATCTTAATCGAAAGACGCGATTAAAAATCGGCTAGACTCTTCATCCCCGAGCTGGCGAAACAAATCAGGAGCGGTCACAAGTGCCGGCCTCACAATGGGAGAGGGAGTCGGGAGCACGTGTCACAATAGAACGTCACGTGCTGCGGTTTTTCCGTCACCCACGCGTTCCTGATTAAATTCATCCAGCTGTTCGCTTCTTCTCCGACTCTTAATCAATCACCACTAGAGGGCGGTACTGTGAGAGAGTGTGGTGGAGGCGCATGTGACACTAGATTTTGGACTGCAACTAGACGATGATGATGACGGGGCGGCGGCAGCCATTTACCGCAAAACGTCGACCAAATTAATTTAAATAGACTGCCTCTATAGTGCGGACGTACAATAGAGCCGATTCGACTTTTAGACAGTTGACGGCGGGCGGAAAAAAAATCGGGCTAGCCTCATGAGCCCAGAGACCACTTCAAACGCGTATCAGTAATCGTCTTTTTTTAGTCTTATCATGCATCACTCGCAGCTAATAAGATGGCTCAACCGGTGACTGACTCTTGGGGCTGCTGGTAAGCGGTACGTCTGCGCTTCTAAGATTATCAGTGTTAAAAAGAAAACATGATCTGAAGGAATGTATAGCTAGACTACTACAGCAGTTAGACATTCGAAAAATTAAGAAATCAATATTTGGTCAAAAGAAAAGGCTGAGGATTCGAAACTTCCTCAAGCCGGAAGTACCATCAGATGATAAAAATATACGTATTTTCATCTTGTATGGTATTACGAACTCTGTGTCAAAAGCCCCACAGGGGGTGACTTTTCAATTTGACCTAGCTTATATTCCACACTTAGATAGACCTGCCCTCGTACACGGGTTCCACGGTCTTATATCTATTTCGAGGGAAATTCTATTGTCTAAAAAATTGCAATTCGTGAATCGAACCAGCGAATAATATTTAAAAAACCCAAGAAAACACAGAAGAAATCCGTATTGAAACTTGGCACCAAATTGAAGACACCGCGGAACACAGGAGGATATCCCGAGTCGGCAGCCGCAACCACGTACAGCAACAGCGCGCCGCACAATAGAATAGGAAAAAAAGCGAATCATCTGTGTCTTGCATCGTTTTCTATAAGAAAAGAGCGCCAGGAGAAGAGAACGCCAGCGCGGATGGCTGAGTGGTGCAACAGAATTCTTTTAATTCTCTTCGAATGCAGTTGCCCAGGCAATGCAGATAGGGGTGGTATGGGGAGATGAGATACGCGTACATGCGTACGCCATACACACAGCACGTGCATTTAGGTGGGGAGAGAGGGGAGGTGGGCACGTGTATCGGCTTTCGCGATTGGCTGAGGTTTTTGGTCGAAGAAAGGAAGCGGCAAATCTGGTTTGATTAAACGGGGCGAGCGCCAGCAAAAAACGGCTCCGCGGCTAGACCATAGGCGAACGTGCGTGGCCAATATAGACTACGAAGAAATGTCACCGCGAATATAGGCATCTGCAAATGTGTTCCCTATTTGTTGTCACTTTTTGCTTGTGAATGATTTACGATTCGTCCAGCTCAGCAGGTATGGTAACAGACTGCTGAGCGGGTGGTCCCGGGTTCGATTCCCGGAGCAGGCTCTCGTTTACTCGATCCAGGGGTACTGGTGAAAATGTGCCCTTCACATATTGCCTAAGCAACACGAATGTTACAAAATTTTCTGCAGTAACATAACAGTAAGGAGAATTTCCCCATTAAAAAAAATGATTTGTGGAGAAATCTTTTTTTCTCCTAGCGCGTTAGCTGATGTTTGACACAACTGAAATTCTTACGCGGCGGAATAAAAATAATTAGTTGGAATTCTACCGTCAATTAACGAAGTATTGGTTCAATGACGACGCAACAATGCTTCATGCATCACAACAGTCATGCACCCCAAACAACCAGAACGAAAAAAATATAATTGATAATTATAATAATCGCCATGATTGATGGCATACAGTAGCTCTAAGTAAACCCATCAACCCTGCAAATCTGGATACTGACGAAACCACTATTAGTGCGCATTTGACTGACATTATGTGCCACAAAATCATCAAATTCAGATTTATGAACATAAATCTTTTTTTTTAGCATTTCCTGTCATAAAATCGACAATTTTACGTGCCACAAAAACCACAAAATTAATTTTATTAACAGGAAATTTCAAAAATTTGTCGACAGCGATTGACATAATTTCCGCTATTTTGCCATCCCCTGTACAAGCATTTCAAAACATGAAAATGAGAGTGTCTCAAAATAGCCCAATTTTAAACCTATAGTCCTTAAATACCTACTTGAAAATTGTCCGAACGATTTAAGACACCCCAATTCGCCGTGACTCAATTTTGGCACACCCAAGAAAGGCCCTTTCATTCCGGGAAAGCGCCTCTAAACCGCGATCGCGGGTCGTTTCACGCCGGCAACAATACCGCCACCACCACCACCACTACCCCCAAAAACGTGCGCGAGTCAAACACAATGGGTCTGAAGACCGCTGCAAAGATACAATCAAAGAGCGCCGGAGAAAGATAGCGCGTGCGAGAACGGGTGACTGGCAGAACAGCAAAAAAATAAAAAATAAAGTAGCACGTGTACGAAGCGCCGGTTCTTCGACGCCATAAACACGTGCATGTTCGCTCGTACGAAATTTTATTTCTTTTTTTTTTGTCCCTGGTCAGCTGTAAAGGCAGACGTCGGATGCAAATTGGTTGGAAAGGCAATCGTTTTGGAGCATCCATACAATGTGCTACGTTACTGAATAGTCAAATGAGAGTAAAAGATGGGTCCAGTGTTGGTTAGGAACGAAACGGAAAAGTTACTTGCCTATAACTACAGGCTCCTTTTCTGAAGAACTTTTGAAACGCCTGAGACGATTTCGTTTCCTTTTTTTTGTTCAAGAACTGAAACAGTCGTTCCTTTTACTGTGAGCAGAAGGTTTAAATAATTAAACTTTAAACATTATATCATCTCATATCATTTAAATAGTATTAAAAAGTGATTACGAACTTTCATAGTCATAGGCGTTCATTTACTTTCATAGTCGTATTAAATTAACTGTCGGCATTCGCAATCAATTACACTTCAAATTAACTGTCGGCATTCGCAATCAATTACACTTCAAAAATTAAAACCATCAATACCTATCCATGGTTTTGGGGCATTGAAACCACGAAAATATTGGCCAAAAATATCCGTGCACATTTAAGTCATATCCTCATTTTTATTCAAAGACCTCATTTTTATTCAAAGACATGGCGAAACCTCGAGAATATCTTTCGAAAACGTAATCTCGATTTTCTGCTATTACTGAAGGCAAACAAGTTGAAGGAAAGCTGTTAGCGAATGCGAACAGAGCATGAGATGAGACAAAAACACATCTCGCTTCGAGTGCAAATTTATAAAAACGAGTGATGTTTTTTTTCTATAACGGTATAATGGTTCTGGTGCGTCTACCGGTGCTAAAATAATTAGTTTGTGTTGGGAATATTGCATTTTTTTGCCTACGCACCATTGCAACCTACAACGATCGTGACTGATTTTTTTTTTTTTTTTTTTTCGTGGCAACAGATTACAAAATTGCTTTTCACTTTGATGCGATCAGCTGAAAATATGCAGCGACAAATTATACCCTCATGAGAACCTGTATGCGATTCGACGTAAACCGATCGGTAGTGCGCAACCGGCCGCGGTACGTCGATACCAGGTTCGATTCCCGACATGGACTCTCTTTCGTTCGATTCGGAAGTACTGGTAAAACATGCCCAGCGAAACATGACAGCGCGAGGAGTAAGCAACACGAGGGAAACAGAATATCCTGTAGAAATATTCACAACGGTGCCTGGATATTATTTGAAAAAAGGGTGTGACAAAACACCTTCTCTTGATTTTTAAGAAATTTAAACATGTACTCTAAAGAAAAAAAAATCATAAAAGACCAAAATTGCTGCAAGAGAATTTCCGCATAGCACGTGACAATTTCACGTGACCTTAGAATAGCGCTTATCTTCCGCTTTTCACATCCACGGACGCACGTGAAAATTTCACGTGACATGAGACGGCGCCCACACTGCTTTTGCATCCACAAGAGCACGCGCGGAGATTTCGCTTCCCAGGTGGTCGTACGTGATCACGTGGTATCAGGATGTTATGACGGTGTTTGAGCTGTGACTAGCAACCTACGCGATATACATTAGCAGATTTAACCGCATTGCCAGTTCTCTCTCTCTCTCAAGTATAGCAAATATTTTACGAAAGTACAAGAGGCGGCTTCTCGATAGAATGAACCAATTACTCGACTACACAGAAATGAAACAAGCTCGTCGTCTAATGTTATTTGCATAGTGGAAAGGGGATTTATAGACGTTGTGTGCGAGTATATGGCGACCTCGGTCATGCAAAACAAAAAAAAAAAGTAATGGAGGGAAACTCATTAGGGAAACACTTTATGCCTTAAGATGTACCGCGTTTTGTCATGCAATTAAGAATTTAAAATAGGGCGTGTATATATAGCTCAATAATCCCCAGCTCCGATATCAACAATTAGAACACGACAAAGAGGAGAAAAACTGATTAAATGTTCTGAAATCTCTTGACAGTGTAAGGGATTTTCGAATTTCTTCTAACGCATAACAAAGAAATAACTTGGAAAATAATCTTAAAATTCGAAAGAAAGAATCGAGATCATGCGTTAAGTATGAATAGTCTTTTAGATGTTCTTTTTACAAATTTTTGTACAACTTTTTCTAACAGATAAAATCGCAAATTTCATTCGCGAATTGCGAATACAACGCGAAATTTAAATATTTTTATTTAAAATGTTTTAATTATAAGCATTATTTATGCCAGCAAATTTATTGAGAATTTAAAGCTTATTACAATATCTAAAGTTTTGCCCAAATAAATTGTAGCATAGTTTTCATTTTGTTGATATCGTAATTTTTTTAATATAGCCCTTTAAG
The DNA here is from genome assembly GCA_033995665.1 of Melogona broelemanni. Lineage (NCBI taxonomy): Eukaryota > Metazoa > Arthropoda > Diplopoda > Chordeumatida > Chordeumatidae > Melogona > Melogona broelemanni. The sequence goes on along the minus strand of JAUJYS010004211.1, from coordinate 81 downwards.
CGGAGATGACGAGCCTGACTCGTCCACATTCGATGTGTGTGCATTAACACGGAAGATATAGTCATGTTCTTTCACCTTTAC
>JAUJYS010004210.1:0-12207 GCA_033995665.1 Melogona broelemanni | reverse complement strand
ATCAACACGCGTCCCTCCCACCCCCAACCCTCACCCTCAACCACCCACACACCCACCCGCCGCAAACATCGTTTACCAACAACAATAACATTAGGAGAAAAACGAGAAACGCCCGTGAGACTTCCTCGAGCGCCGCGCAATGACAAACGGGTGAAAAATGTTTTCGGCGTCGAAAAAAGTTTTGCGCGTCGCTGGCTTAGCTTCACCGCAGCAAAAACGAGTGTGCAGATTACACCTGTAATTTATAAGGATATTGCCGAGCCGTCTTGTGAACTGGGTCGCCCCCGAAAAAGAGAGAAACTATAAATAGAGAAGGGTGCTAATGCGATAATGACAGCGGTGGCTACTGGTCAACGTGTTGCTGAAATGAGCTGGCCCGCCTTAACGGTAGTAGCATACGCTTCTTGATTTCGAACAAAATAATGCTCCACGTTCCGATATCCTAATCAGAGCAGGCACACGACCCGTATTCGGTCTCATGTATCGTTATTACGGTATTTGCAAAACAAATTCCGTATGGCATAATCGTGCGAATTAATTCACGTGCGTCTGTCTGCAGTAGCAGACAGACGCACGTGAATTACATACAGCTAGACGAATCTTAATTGAACATGGAACTTATTAGACGAAGAGCCGGTTTTTTTGTTGTTCTTTTTGTATCTATAGTGGATATTTGCATACGAGACAAGGTAATAAAGCAGGTTCGACGAACTTCACAAAAAATGATTAGAATTTCCCAATTTACGAACTCATTTCTCACATCAACAGTTTATCTGTTTTTCTCTGTTTTCTCCATTAAATATTTTTTTATTGACAATCAATGTTCGTCGTCATTGAAGTGAATACCACAACAGGAGATTCTATACCCCTCTAATCGCATGAGCAAACGCAAGTGATCTAATTATTTAAAAATTGTATTTGTTTATCTAACAACAGCAAATCTTCAATTCATAGCTGTGGCCGAAATATAAGGCAGTTTACCATCCCTTTACTTTTGGATCAACCCTGCCTATTCGCATTATAATCAAAATGCTCACGGACAGTACATGCACGTATTCCGAGCTCGATCGTCACTGGCAGAAAGGAAAGCTAAGGGGAGGGGATATATATGGGGTTAGGAAAAAAGATCCGAGTTGCGCCTAATTGGATTGCAAAATGAAACCATAGATTTTCTCGTATAAACGTTGAGGCGCCCTATATAGCCGCCACATGCTTCCGGAAAAAAACAAAAACAGATGACTATAAAAAAACCCATGAAAACGTAGAACATGCGCAATTCATAAACCGCATTGTGCAAAGCCGGTGGATCTTTTTGCTCGGAAATCTACATTCACATAGTGGGTATTGAAAAACGACAGAAAGCTAAAACCACATTTGGTAACCCGGCAAAGAAAATTACCCATGGTGCCTACCTGCATATATATTTAATATTTGGGCTTGAAATCAAAATGGCGAACGCTCTTCCGGCCCCATTCTAGTCTCATCTGTAGCTAACGATTTGTAAGCTAAGACAAAACATGATTCTGTGTGATATCTTTTTGTCGTGAGAATAACGAGGTGGGCGAGGCCGTCTCCGACTTGGAAAATTGATAATGATATATGTACGAAGCCTGTAATATAGGTGTACACATCTCGGGAACAAAAATAAAAATCGGAGAAGTTTTGTAACGGAGAACGAGTGAGAATTAACGTTGGCGACGTGCGAAAAACAAACTAACGGCAAACGCATGTTTAAGTCGCAATGCGAAAAAGGCGGGCACAATGCAATCTGTTCCCTAACTGGGACACATGCGCTACGCGTCCACGACGTAGGTTTACGAGAAAGTTTGAGAAAGTTCCTTTATACGTCTACGTAATATGGTTACGTGAGCTCTAAACAAACAGGCTGACTTCCTGGTCAAGAGGAGTTTGGTAACTACCTACCTGTGACTCAATTTGACATTTTAGACGTTTGGAAAGATTTAAAAGTTTTCCGAAAAATTTAGTATGCCTCGGTCGGGAATTGAACCCACGTATCTAACTAAAGCTCCATAGGTATTTTTTTCCTAGATGAATGCAAACTTCGTATAAAATAGCAAAAAAAAATTAATTTGTACAGTATGTATTCCTTAAAATATTTTTTATTTATATTTGCTATTTCATACAGTAAATACTGCAATCAGTCAACAGCATCAAAGCGTTTAAAAAAATGTATTTCATACACCAGCGCCACATGGTGACAACAACGGGCCCGAGAATGCTATTTCGGGAATACACGCCCCAAAAATCATTGCATGTGGCTGACCGAATGTGCATTTATATAACTGTAGGTTCCGTCGATATTGCATAGAGCGGGATCAACGCACCATATGGTAGAAATTAAGGAAATACTTTTTCTGAATGTCTGTTCTGGCGCTCGGTACACAGGCATTTGTCCAATTAAAGCGAGTTAATGTTTTCTTCCAAGAATAGAGTTATAAAACCAACAGAACACCTAGATGGGAACTAGGACAGAGGGAAAACCAGATGGGAAAAAAAAATAAACAAAATTATTTCGGGGGTAAGAAAGGAAAAAAAAAGTGTGAACACTAAAAACACTGCCAAAAACGCCTTCAGCAGGAAGCTTTTGTAGTTTGCGTGTAAATTTACCGCAACACTGCAAAAATAACATTTCGAATTTAAGGCATTTTTGTCATGAGTCACGAAAAAAAAAAAATTCTACAAATGAACTAATGTGAAACCGAAATTTGTCTAAAAGGGGTTAAAACCAAAATAAAAATGCGACTGTTTTTTAGTTTGAAATGCTTGCACTGTTTGATAGTTTTGAAATATTTGATAAAAATATTCGATTTATTTTTTATTTAGTTATTTTATTATTTGGTAGTTTGCTTCTTAATTTCAGCGTGCAGCAAATAATAGCTCATACAAGAATAACCGGAATGGTAGATTTTAATTCAAACACATTTTTCGCAAAAGTCTTCCAGCCGAAATAACAAATTAAGGATTCAAACAACACGTCCTAGACTTCCTGAGCAACACACACGCATATCAAACAGCTGCAACGGACAACACCACTATTTTAATTTCGACAGTCTACGTACGAGCAAAGCAGCCATTGGAAACGGCTCACACAATCTTTAGCTTATCATTCCATTGAAAAAAGTGTGTCTTTTTGTGTCAGCCATATTCGCAAGCAATTAACCAAACACTTGGAATTTCTCCATCATCTCATAGACGAACACCTTTATTTCTTTAAGCACACGTTGGATTTACGATGGGAGGCAGCGGCATCCGTTAATAAAAGTAATGCGGTACCAGCTGAAACTACCGGCCGAGCAAACGGAAGCCAAGAACCTCTTTAAAAAGGGGGGGATGATCACATTCGTTCGTAGACATTTACATAATACACTGACCTACTGTGTACGCGGGGCACGCTTCGTTTCTAGCTACTCTCGCCGAGTAAGCCATTAGAACGATTTGAAATAGAAAGACCCATAAAATACAGTAATCGCAAAACGCACGCTGACGAAGCCACGAAATGAGATCGTAATGGCCAATGATGCCAGCTATACTGTACACTGTGCCATAAACGAAATGTGATTAGATTAATACCGTATAGCAAAAGTAGTCCAATTTAGTAAACGATCACTTACAATTTAGAAAAAGTGTAGCCTTTATTTAATGCCGAGTAAACAGTGTTCTATAGATTTTGTTGTTGTACTTTTGACTTTTTGTTAAGATGACTTGCCAAAGCATGCGACTCAAAGCTCATCCTGAGGGCGACCTGGTAATTTGGAATTTGGCCTGGTCTAGGCTTCTGACCTAGGTAGGGATCTTTAACGTTTATCTGATAACATACAGGCATATGCCCACGACTTTACTTCCATTTCGAAGAAAGGTACGAATTTTTCTTGCCCTAAAAATTCGGGAGGTGTTGGCCGGGAATTGAACCCGCTATCACGAGCACATTTGACGAGGATGCTCTCGCTATTCGTAAATTCCATATTATTCTTGTATTGTAGCGTACAAATTTAAAACGGTAGATATCATTTTGTCAAAATTACAATTTGAGGTGGGGCTTCTAAAAAAACTAAATAACATCTAGTAAGAAACAATGACTTTTCAGCAATTTTTGTGATGACAATATTTCTTTCAAGCTACATTTTAATTTATTTTTTCTAAAGCGTATTTTTTTTAATGTGATTTGTTAGGATACCGCATTTGGGCAAACTCAGTCATTACATTTAATAGGCGCAAAATTAGAAATCCATCGACTGCAACGCCACCTACGTTAGCCAAAAGTCTTTCAGCTTCTAACAATACTGTCAACCTAAACCGTTAACCGCAGTTCTACACGTTACATTACGTAAGAACGGCAATAGCGCCGCATCCGTACCAGGGTGATAGCGTCACGTACGCCTAATAGCTTTTTCTTCGCACGTGCGGCGCCGCGAAAATCGCGTCAGAATGTGCGAAGACAGGTGGCACGACAATAGACTCGCGTTAAACAAAATTCGCACCGCAGGAGGGATAGGATGTGATGGGATGGGGATTGAAGAAACGCGCGCGTTACTCTATTGGATGAAGGTAATTTTAAATCGAACTGGTTTCCCTCCAACCCCCACACGAAAGCATCCACACACACATGGGAATTGACTTATTTAAATTTGTGGAGTTGATCGCTCTAGTAATAAGTCTTTGGTGATCGGGCGCCATTCACAAAACACGTATAGTTGGAACACACGCTGCACGAGGATGGGGTTTCGTTCAGGTAAATAATGACTGTTTTGTACTGTCGATAAAAACATAATTTTCGTTAATTTTAGCTCGGGAGATAATCGGGAAATAAAACCTGACAAATAATAGCTCGATAACATCGCACAAATACGAAATAAAAGACGAAGTGTACTTTAATTTAAATCGCCTAATCGACTGAAATCTAAACCATGTAGATGAACGAAATTGCAAAAACCTTGGAACGATTTAATTACATCCAAAGATGAACATTGGAATTACTTCTGAGACTAATATACCTGTCTTTGTATTATTGTATATTAACATTATCCTCTTATAATTTATTATTATTATACAACCTAAGATATTCCAAGTGGATTAATGTAAATTGAAACATTTAAAAAAAAAGCATGCCAGACTTGTCCATTATTTTTTAACTATTATTTATCCACAGTCAATTTTGACAATAATGCTTTCCACTATACTAGTCAACTTCCGCCAGTCAATAATGCTGAATCAGTGATATATTTCGTATTCTGCTTATCTGCTGTGAACAACGCTCGTGCAATTCGCAGATGGCTCCGAACATGAAGAGCACGAAGATGCAATGCCTCTGCCAACACTCCAGTGCACCGCTGCATGCACACTTTTGACTTCGACTGTATTTTAAACAAACACGTGCGATGGAAGTCTGTCTACGTCATCCTGAGACCACGGACTAAATTCATAAAGTTTGGCGCATACTGCAAGCGCAGCGGTGCTTGTTCAGTTTTACGAGGGGGTCTTGGGCGGAGACGGGGCAAGGCGAAGTAATAAATTTGGGCAGACGAACTCAATAGTTTACGCCAGTCGACCCGCGAAATCACTTCAAACGTAAACAACAATGCCGGCAGCTTCCATACGCCAGAAGGAGTTACAGCAGGTGACGCGGGGTGATCAAACCCACGGAATTCGAACACGCACCCGAAACGAAGTAGTAGTCCCCAGCCTATTTTTAACGCTCAAGATTCCCCCGAGGCACCATCACACCAATCCATTCTCCGGATCATTTTTAGGTGGGACTTATTGTGTTTGCCAACAGTTTTTTTTTTCTTTAGACTGCAGCACTTCTGGAGATTTTTTACCCCTATTCAGCGCTAAAAAGCACATTTCGGTCACGTTTTTACAAGTACACAGGAGGCGAATAAACGAAAGCCCGAGCCGGAAATCTATCTCAGGGTCGTCCCACCACAAGTTGGGGCAAGTTCATGGGAATTGGACTAGCATTCTCTGCTCGAACGTGTTTGGCTGGTGATGTGCATGTTTAGACATTGATTTTTCCGTATACGAAATAGAAATGCAAATCGGTATAACCAGTCAGTCTTAGATAGGATTAAGCCCAAATGCTCACTAGAGTCAGTAGTCCTAAAAACCAACTGCGATATTTTGGGCATGTCAGGCGGGCGACCAACTCTCTAAAAAAAGCGCTTCTGCTTGGGAAGATAAGCGGAGCAAGAGGAGTGGGATGACCACGCACAAGATGGCTGGACTGTATAAAGAGGGAAACCAAGATGTCACTTCGGGAGCTGCAGAGAAAGTCAATGAATCAGCCCAGTTGGAAAGCACTTGTCCATGGCATCACCAGGGGTCGGAAATGACTCGACGGATCTTAACAACAACAAGGTACAAAAAAGTCCAAAAAAGTACAGATTTTGGTAATATTTATGCAAATAGGTACAAAAAAGTCCAAAAAAGTACAGATTTTGGTAATATTCATGCAAAAAGGTGCAAAAAGGTACAAAAAAGTACAGATTTTGGTAATATTCATGCAAATAGGTACAAAAAAGTCCAAAAAGTACAGATTTTGGTAAAATTCATGCAAATAGGTACAAAAAAGTCGAAAAAAGTACAGATTTTGGTAATATTCATGCAAATAGGTACAAAAAAGTCCAAGAAGAAAATATTTCTCGACCAAAGAGAAGCAGGAAACGGCAACTTCTTGTTATACTGATGTTTTTAATATAGCAAGAAACTTTAAAACACAATTACAAGATAGTCAGTAAAATTGGTCGACGTTGTTTATAAAAACAAAAAATTATTACAGTGTGACTCTCCTGTGGGTAAGTGGTAAAATTCGTCCAAACAGCCGTTTTCGCCACGCTTGCATCGTCATCGGCCGTCCCGTGAACCGCCATCCGACCTTCAGGTCAGGTTCTGACCAGGTGGTCCCTCGCACTGCCTCCTGCCCTTCGTTGAACTGTACGAATCTTACACATCAGGACAGTCTTTTGTACGACAGCGACAGTGACTTGCCCGGCCTCTCATCAACAGAATTTTTTTTTATTTTTTTTTTATATTATTTTTAATGATAGACATTGGTACAGTAACATGATTTATAAGCAATTCAATTCAAATCCGTCTATCATGAATGTATTGTGCCCTTGAATCGCTGTGGCGATATTTGAGGGCACATAATGCTACTTAGTACAAATTATAAGGCAAAATTGGGTGCGTCCAATCTGAGTCATACGGCATGTCGTCCCATGCGATAGTCCATATAAACAATGTAAACCCGGTGAATTTGGAAAGGTACTTATTATACACTGTCGACAAACGGTACTCAGATACAAAAACAAAATGATATAGTCAAACAATCACATCAAGCTCGAACTCCGTCCCAAAACCAAAAACCAAAAAACATTCACAATGTCTCAATCAAATAGCAACAACATTAATAACAATACGAACCAGAGGATATCAGATATAAGACATTTGGATAGAATACTAGATGTTGGATATTGAATGTTGAATATTGAACACTGAACATTGGTGCAACTACAAAAAATATATATGCAATTACTCCTATTTGAGTTTCTCCGAAAATATACATTTCTTTATATAGTTCTTGTGAGTCTGATATGAAGGGCTCAAAAGTGTAACATTAGAACTATTCAATAGTTTAAACAGTTTAAATGATACCATGCATTCAGTCGCTTGTATATGTGTCAAAGGTAAAACATAACGAATCATCTTAACATCTCTGGGATTACAATCAATTTGCAAAAAATACTTCACATATTCTTTATGCCTATATGCATATTCAAGAATTCTTTGGCAATAGATTTGACGTATATTTAGAATGCTGTATAACTTGAAAATCTCCTCAGATCCCCTTTCAATATGTACAGCCTTAGTAATAAAGAAAGTAGATCGAATAATTGCATTGTGAAGTTTCTGAATCTTCTGCACATTTGACTCAGTATCCGAGCCCCAAAATAACACAAACGAGTTCACATGTGACAAAAAGGATGCATGGAACAATTGTATCCTCAGTAATAAAGGCAATATATTTCTCAATCGAAACATTTGTGCAATCGCCATACACAATTATGGTTTCAACAAATTATAAAGATGCTTCCAACTAAGGTCCGAAATCAACTGGAGGCCGAGGTATCTTATTTGATCTACCTGAGTTAACTCAGTTGCAGTTTCTCGACATAGAATTTTCATTTTTACATTTTTTTCCTATTAAACATCATAAGATAGGTTTTATTAAAATTTATTTTAAGGACATTTAAATCAAACCATTGGCTCAATTCATCAAAATCCGACTGTACATTTATCTTCAACTCATCAATATCATTATTTGCCAGAAAATAAGCTGTGTCATCCGCATATGCAGTGAGTCGACCCACAAGTTTTAAATTGAACATGGAATTAATATATATTAAAAAAAGTAGTGGGCCAAGAACAGATCCCTGAGGTACCCCACATGACACACTGAATCTATTTGAAAGGAAACCGTTATATTTTACATTAAATGATCGATCAGAAAGATAATCCACAAATAATGACATTGCAGAATCAGTTATACCCAAGGCTTCGATCTTTTTCAACAGGAGCTTATGATTACATGTGTCGAAAGCCTTGGATATATCTAGAAATATAGCAGAAGCCAACTTTTTTTTGTCCAAAGCAAAATTTACGTTATCGATCAATTGTGTCAGAGGGTCTTCGATTGATTTCCCCCTCATAAAACCAAATTGCTGGTCGCTCAGTAAGTTATTTCTCTCCAAAAAGTCAACAAATTTGTTCTTGAAATATGTTTCAAATATTTTATGTATTGTGTTAAGTATACTTATGATCTTACTTTGATCCTAATTCATCATCGGATCAATCCGACACCTTTATCTTTTGTACCCAACGACTATTCTCATGTTCTAACGAGACAATCATCACCCTCTCAGTCCCGGACGTTGATTCCTACCCTGAGTCTCAACACAGCTGTGGTGATCAATCTCAACAGCTTGTTTATTAAGCAACACCCAGTACACCTGACTCAACCGACAAACCTTTACCGGATTCACCCTACTCTTTCAAATCGGCGAACAATACTATTAATAGTGAAACATCCTCCATACAAACTCCCCTAACTAACACTCAAGCCATGGCCCCTACTCCAACCGAGATTCTGTTTAAACAAATCCTAGACGGTCAACAGGCCTCCAGAGAAGAGTCCACAGCATTCCGTGAGGAGTTGGCTGTTCAGTTTGGTGAAATACGTGCGCTAATTGCCTTAGAGTCCCTGAACACGACCACCCTTCTGGACGAATTTAGCACTAAGATTCAAGATATGTCAGTGCGGGTCTCCACATATCAAACCGACATCCACAGCCTCAAGACAGACTCCAAGAACCTGTCCAAAAAATAACAACAATCGAAAAATCCGCATGTACCACGGAGAAGAAAAACATCGACCTCCGCCATGACATCGATTATGTACACGACGAGTTACTCCGTCTCAGATCTCAACTGAACCGTTCCGACCAGCATTCAAGAGGAAAGAATATCAAGATCGCCGGTATCCCACGTCTCCTGGTGAAGATCTGCCAGACATTGTGACCAAGGTTTTTCAGAAACTGGGGATCGACCCAGGACCCGACGCTTTCAACGCCGTTCACAGACTATGTGCCCCGGTGGACAGGATTCCTAACATTATAATTCGATTTTTCCGGGGAGATCTGAGGTGGAAGATAATTCGCTCTAAATTGGGGCTGAGGAATGTGACCAGCTCGCAAATTCTACCAGACCTGCCTGACCACCCCATCAATATAAACGAAAACTTGACTGCACTCACACGAAAGATATTCTTCAAAGCACATAAAATAAAATCAAAATTTCGTTTTGAGCACGCATTTGTGGAAAACGGGTCTGTGTTTGTGCGCCGGGCTGTGGGAGACCAGAGGATCGAACTTGAATCGTAGGAGGACGCTGACCACCTGTTTGACCAAGAATCCAAATACAGGGACAATCGTGGAGACACGTCGAGTGCAGCGAGAGACAGCCAGGAACAGTAACATTCCTACTAACCTGATATAACAATCTTCTCAATATAGTATCCTTCACACCCTGCTCTAACAACAAATAACTGCTACTTTAATCCATACTTTACAACTGGAAGGTGTGATGGTGTTATCAACTATTCATCAATTCTATGCTGGAACTTCAATTTCTTCTAATTCTCTCGATCTCTTTCTTCTTAACATTAGAAGTAGTAGGCAAAACTTTGATTAGCTCCACGCGGTACTCCAGCCATCTCTTCCGGGAATCGGAATAATTGCTCTTACAGAGACTTGGAGTACACCATCCTCTGTGAACCAATATAACTTCCCGGGCTTCTCTGATCATCATTTTGTGCGTGAGTCTGGGAGAGAAGGGGGAATTTCCCTGTATTTGAACAACACGGAGATCGTGTCATTTAGTCGGGCCCAATCCATATGGAAACCCTCTTCATTCGAATATCTTATGGGAACGATACAATTTAAAAACGGAACTAAGCTTCTTTTAATAATCATATATAGACCCCCCTCATCCCCCCTGCCAACGGTTTTGTGTGAATATGGGAATTTTGTGGCCTCTGATTTGACTAGTGATGCCATTATCGTGGGAGATTTAAATATAAATATAACTGTACCTTCGAACATAGGCCTTTCACCAACAGCCCTGGACAATCTGGAAATCTGTGCGGATAACGGCCTCAGAAGTCTTAACTCCTCTCCCGCTCGAGTGGGCCCTTTATCTGAGTCTAATGTTAATCACGTATTGTCAAATATCTCACTCGATCCATTCCAGTGTACAGTGGTTGATCTGAAATTATCAGATCACTATCCCGTCATCTTAAGGTGCACTATCCTACCAGGACACGGTAATGACTCAGCGGACACCTATATAGGTGCCATCCGCAAATATGTTTGTAATCAAAATGCCCTCCGAAATTATTTGAGAATGGAACCTTTGAAAGAATTAATTTTTGTATTGAACCAGAGACTGCAATCCAGGAATTCTATAAGATCTGGTCAATTCATAAACTCGCATGCACTTTTGTGGCTAAACCTCTAAGATTTGTGACGACTAGAACCTTGAAACAAATCCCAGACAATCATGCCCTGGTAAGGTGCCCAAATAGTGCTTAGCAACAATATATTTTTATGGGAAGACAACAAGCATGAGTTCAGAGAAATAAATATCTTATTTATTTTGTTTAGACAAAAGTAATTCTTGGAGAAAAATATATTCAACTACTTCAACAATTTAAAGCATATGCAATGTAATTCAGCAATTTTAAATTGTCCGGACAAAAAAATGTTCTTTTTGCTTTTGAAGTTTTTGGTCGACAAAAATGAGCTCAAAATAAAAAAATGCGCACGCGAAAAATATGGCCACGCGGATTTCTCACCAAAGTTCACCAGAGTTTTACCGATCGGCGGAGAGGGCGATCAACCCCTCTCGACGAGACTCACGACGCGACAATTCCCGACGACAGCACGACGATTCGGCGATTTGACCAGTGGGTTCACCACAGGTTGACGGCGATGGTGGAGGAACGTGTCATTCAACACATTTCCACTCAGGATGGCGAATCCAGAAAAATCTGGCAGCATCCAGCAAAGTTCAAAGACGTCCACGGCGAAATTATACCACCAGCAGGCAGAACAATTACTGGAGCAATTTATTTTAAAGCCATACCCGACTTGGCTTTTATATTTATGGTTTTCTCGCGAAAAACAAAGTAACGCTGCACTTGTTCATTTTGTCGAAAATGACAACGATTTCGGCGACAGCAGGAAAAATTCCTGCATACTTGCAGGCAACCAGCTTGCACGGCAGCAAAATTGAGTGACAAGAGTTCAATGCAGTTCACTGCGCGAAAGTGATTAATTCCACTAATCGACACCATGGCGCGAGCGCAGCTCACCTCTCCAATTCGCTGATTGACACCTCTCGATTTTAATTGGCTACCACAACCGCAAGACACAAAGTTAATTGGTGCGCGTGTGTGGTTTTTGTTTGCGCATGTGTAAAGGTAGGGTTGGATGAATAGGAGGGTCAAATCAGGTCGGATTGGGAAAATAGGTTCACACAGGGTCGGATTGGAAAAAATTGCTTATTGGGAAAGGAATGGATCGGGAAAGGAAGAACGGGAAATTTGCTGCTAGGCAATACTTTTACGAGCTT
>JAUJYS010004209.1:0-12207 GCA_033995665.1 Melogona broelemanni | reverse complement strand
TGCCGGGAATCGAACCCGGGACCACCCGCTTAGTAGTCTATGACTATAGCCACTGTACCACGGGGGCCGCACAAATATGCACAAATATACCGCATAAATATCGTACAAGTATACTACAACAACTCGAAAATATACCACATTTTTTCGTTTCGTGAGAACTTAGTTTCGTGAGAACAGCCTTTGGTGGATAAGAAGAAGATAAATTAAGAATGCACCACAATGCACGACAGTTTCTGATGGTTTAAGTAAAATAAATATAGAAATTAAAGACATTAATGGTTGCAGGCATTCCCCTTAACAGTCGAGAATTTCAGCATGTTTTCAATTTCAGTACCGAGTTAGAAACGAGAATAAGTTGGGTAGAATCAATGTATAGTCTGTATAAGATATTATTTATCAATATTTGCGGCAAATTTTAGACTGTCGAGAGGACAAACCTAGAACCTTCGACATAGCCCTTTTTACAAACATAGCCATAATTTTCGACATAGCCTTTTATCACGACGCATTAAGAAAAATTTTGTTGGCATCTTCAACTATTTGGACCCACGCTTGTAGTCGCTTACGTCTTTACATGCTTGCTCAAATATACAGTATTTTGATATTTTTTATTATTGAGGGACGTGCCTGCAATATATATTTATAAATTTACTTAGGATTGTTCCCCCCGAGATCAATCGTTTATCAATCTCTTTGTTTATTTTTAACCCAGTTCTCTTCTATGTGTTTAACAAATCCGCAGTCGCCGCCAGACGACAGAGTTAATGGCCAATTCATGGAAATGTGAACCAGTGGTGAGTAATCAAATGCAATGTTTTCCCCATTGTAATTTTTTGTAATTAATTGGGAGCGACCGAATTACAGTTGGCGAATTCGTGGAAGTCGTCCACTTTGGTGGACGGCCAGCGATTGTCCCGGCCATTCATCTGCGTACATGCGATCGTATAGACATTGACTCAACACGACCTCCTCTTTGAACCAGATCGCTTTCATGGCTGGATAAAACGACCTCCACTGTCCATGGCAAAGCTTATCAATTACTATCGAATTTGTTTTCAGTTTGCAAAAAATGCACTAGGGAAACATTTTCGGCTTATCATTATCACTTTACATTTACTATTTTTTTTTGGTATGCACTCGATGCACTGCATTCATCCCACTGCATGTTAAAAACAGGTAAATACAGAAGAAAAAAAACATTTATACTTGTTGCATTATATCTAACCGAGATTAAATGGCAAACAATTTTCCTTGCGACGCATTACAATTAGTCCCTTAACGCCAAAGTGTTTGTGCTAATTGCAACGCTATCGGGTAGGAATAAAATGTACAGTATCAACCATACGACGAACCAAAACTGTCAATATTTGCCAAGACTGCTGGATCAATTTCTTTCAATTAAGGTATCAGTTCAGTCTTGTGCAAACTTGCTCGCTAGCAATTTCATTAGTATCATAAATTGTCAGGTCTATTGGTGGGGTGTTAGCTACGAGAAATTGGTGGAGCTGAGCAAAATCGTTTTCTTTCGGGGTACGTGCTCTGGGTGATCGGAGTGAGAGCGGATCTCTAAGCTCTGTATCGTTCAATGGAGGAGCTTCCAGAGCCATTGGCCATTTGCGCAATTTAACATACAGTTTATACAGAAAAAGGTTTACACCGTTTATATCTGCGGGAATAAAATTCAGAAATATCAATTTGCATTGCTATCGCTTAAATATATGATATTAAATGGTCGCATTATGTCTAATCGTAAATTAAACAACACTTGTTTTTTTTTAATCTTAAAGCAGATTATTTATCGCTGAATATACAGTGTAGGTATGCGTTTCGTAACCAAAGAGATTTGAAACAAACACTTCATAAATCTGGCATAGTCTAAAACCGAAGTAAAGCCGAGTGGTTTTTGCCAGTCTGCAGACTGTAATATTAAGATTAAAAAAAACAGTCTGCGTTTGGCGGGCCATATCTACTACTAGTAAACGTGATCTTAGATCTCCTTTTATGAACCCTTTCAACGTTTACGTGGCTTACAGTAGAGCAACAAAAAAAAAAATGAAAAGCCGTGCAAAAAATGCGATCGTAATATAGCTAGTATCTGGATTGTCTGCCATACCTTTTTTATTTGAAATTCTTCGATATTTGTGGAATTTTTATCGAGAGTAATTGAAAATGCAATGAATCCCGAGTATCGCTCCTGCATACTTCGCTATCCCGGTGGGGGAGTTTTAGAGCTACCATGTCAGAAAATCTCTCTCTCCCACCACTATACTCCACTATCCAGTCACGGCAGGCCCACATTTTTCGAGATTACGGAATTTCGAAACCACTTTTACATTGCGCTGGCGCAATTCTTGAAAACGGACGTAGGTAAATTATTTTTTTAATTGGGGTGAGCGACGGCTAAGAACCGTTATGTATTTTTTCAAAGCCTAACGTAGCGGCTGAATGTTTTGGGCAAGCAGATTTCAGTCATTTAGTAATAAAAAAACCGTCACATTAAATAAAAGTGTACACGCAAGAAGGAAAACAAATACATGTACATGTAAATACTAACTGATTTATTAAAGTTTATTCTATTATTAAAATCGTCATAAATAACTGAGACATTAGCTAGTGTCATCTGGCGGTGGCGTTACGATAATTTCGTTCGATACAAGTAGAGAATACGACTCGACATGTCCCTGGTTTGATTCCCGGCGCGGGCTCTCGTTTATTAGATCACGAGGTACTGTTAAAAATGTGCCCCACACATATTGCCATAGCGACACAAGGGGTACAAAATCTACTCGAGAATTGGGAATAACAAAAACAAATTGACAATAATTAGATAGCTTGTGCCAAATAATCATTACATATTCACGTCAGGCCTAAACAAAATTAACCTTCCACGAAGTCATGCATGAAAGATCCAACGTATAAATTAGGCATCAGTCCGCCATCTAATATCAGGCGCTGGTCTAACCGGCCGATTTTTGATCCTAAGTGACTTTTCACGAGCGCTACATGAGCAAACCGGCCACCAGTCTTGTGCATTCCGACCGAGATTGATCGGCCGTCAGTTAGACGTCGCCGACGAAAGACGCCGGCGCGCGGGGCCAGTTATAAATAGGGAATTTTCTCCGGCACGCGCGGGCGCGCGCGCGCCGAGCAGATAGCCGGTGTATATGTAGCTACGCATTCGATTAGATATCGTAGGGTCAATGTATCCTTGTCACCGCCTTTGTGTATGCGAGATAGGGGGAGGACGGAGAAGACGAAAGACGAGAGAATATTTTTTTCCCTCTTTCTTTTCGCTTTTGCACGTGTTTACCTATTGCTTGGATCGGGTAGCGAAAGCGTCCCCTCGCTCTCCAGAGACACGAGCCGACTATGAAACGGGATCGTATTAAAAGTCGAGTGTGGCGGCTCGTCATATAAAATAACATATCCTCGAATTTCGCCTATCATTCGATGGCGTTCCTGTCCTGCAGAATGGACTTAGTCGTGTGATCCTGCCTGTCCTGGGTCAGGTTTGCGATAAAGATCCTTATCTAGATTCCAAACCTTATGTAGGGAAAATAAATTGTTAGGTCGCCCACAGGTGCTTTCAGATAGAAACTTTGATTAACCCGCTCACCCTTAATCAAAAAAGGGAAGATACAACAGCCAAAGTTTGGATAGCACATTTAGACTTTATTTTGAATTTTTGCATTACACATGCGTATATCTAATTTCACGAGTTCAACCAATGATAACGCGTCACCGGTTAAATCGCCCAAATTGGAACCCAAATAGCTGTTTAACAAAACAAGGTTTAATGTTTAATTAGATCGATATACTTGATCACAGGCATGTCCCTTAACATCAAGATATATCTCGCGAGCTCGTGGCGTAACGAGTATAAACGACGCAGAGTTGGCTAGACTCCAAAAATACGAGAAATTAAACATTATATTCGACACATTGCAAACTTACGAACGGACCAACCTAATGCATCCGTCATAACACTGAACACTGAAACGACGACTTTAGCAATATTTTTTAGCATCTCCGTTTCTACCCGGTTTTGCTTTTTATATGTTGTTCGTAAATATATTTAGACATTGTCGTAAATTTCTCGATATATTTCATTCTGTTTAAGGTTTAATGTTAATGCTATACATTAAACGTTGTTTTGTTAAAATTGAAGTATATAAAAAGCATGTGAATGTTTCATTAAATGTTGTTTTGTTAAACAACGTTGAATGAAAAAAAAATTAACTTAATGTAATGCCTTTACTTAATGTAAATGCAAAGTGCCAAGTTACCAAGTTAAATTACTTGAAAATTAGCAAGTAATTATAATTAACTGCACAAAAAATAATAAATTCGTGAAAGTTTAGCAAAGTACAGTAGGGCTAATTTTTGAAACGTGAAATTGAATCATGAATAATAACGCGTTTCAATTACAGTTCCTTTTCACGTTGAAGGTATGAAATTGTTTGGAAAAATTAAGCGACATGCATACATTTATGATACAGTTATCTATACACATACACGGATATGTAGTTCGCATATATACTCAGCGGTTACCCCATTAATATTTACTTTGCGTTAAACGGATCCGCCTGGCGCAGATAGAGTTTGGGAAAGACCCTGCTGTTGCTCATATCACCGTCTATATACACGTGCGCGCGCATTTACGAAATTTTTACTCTAAACATTGGCCGCACTTAGCGCACGCGCATGCCACCAGTATATAATATATAGCGGACTAATGGATTTCGCCGCTTATTGTGAATTATGCCAACGATAGATGAACTCGTGGACGCCGCCTGGCGCTTAGTCTATAGAGGGCCTCGCTTGTTTGCACGATTGGGTTTCATTTTGCAATATTAACGAATTAAATTATACTCGAAATTGATCATTTGGAAGATAGCGATAGGGAGATGGAGGGGGCGCGCCCTATCAACCTATATACTGTTTTGTAATGTTGGGATGGCTCAAATGTTTTGGTGCTAGTGGGCGGAGGAAGGGAGAGTTTGAGGATGGTTTTTAGAAAGGTGGTATAATTGAAAAACAAGGTGGTGCAACCTGTTAAAACCAAAAAATGTGCGCGTCGCACTATTGCTCTTGTACTATGCTAATGTAAGTATTACGCTTTGCAATATTTAATTCAGGTATTCGAGATTGAAATATTACAAATCTGTAGGTGTAAGGGATATTTTAAATGTACTATTACTACTTACGTTAAAAAAATAACGAGACTGATGCAATAAAACTATTTTGAGCAATTGTATGACCGTTGGCGGAATTATATTCATATGTAATTGCACATGGACACTATTTAGAAAATGACGGTGTAGATTTATTTAATAGCATCTGTCTCGTTACTTTTTTAACGTAATCGTATTAAAGTGATAGGGGAAGCGTTAGTTAACTTTTTTATTGAAACATTAGTATTGCGTGTCTATTTATTTTAATTTCGATATGGTGGGAAGTACGCTGTACTCATATTTACTATTCAATTCGACTTTTTTAATGTTAGATAATATAAAATCAAAACTGAGTTGTGTGACATTTATTTAGTGTTTTCAAATTTGAAGGAAATTGTGTATTGAAAATTGTGTTTTCAAATTTCATAGCATTTGTAAATCCTTGTTGAGCGTCGTCTATATAAAAATTGTGAACGTGAATAAATAAATTCGTAGTTAAACTAATTCAAAATGATGTAGCGCGATTTGGGGTCATGGAAGTTTAATATTAATGACTGGGGAAGTAGGAGGCAGCCGCTAGATACGAGTAGCTGTAACTGAATAATTATATTTATTGCTGTTTGCGAAAGGTAGCATTTAGATACTGTAAATAAAAGGGAGGGCCGCACGTTGCACAGACCACATGAATAACCGTACGCCACACACTCATTAATGATTCAGTAGTATACTTTTCGTGCGTGTTAAACTGGTCGCTGCACAAGAATAGGGGACATCACTGTCTATGTACATCTTCCTCGTCTGTAGCTCGTGAATCTATGAAAGGAAGGTAGTGGGGATGGGGGCGGGGAAGAGCACGTGCTGGGCGAAATAAATCGATATGCATCGATCACGGCGGTCCATCATAACGGGCACGTGACGTCCATTGAATTTCAGTGGTACTGGTCGATCACCGCTCGTGGCGCTGAAGGTGCCGTCGGTTTGTCCCGTCAGAAGCATCGAAATCAGAGAACCGGATCCCATCTCGTTCCCCCGCGCGACCGGAACTCGGGGCGGGGAACTGACCTGGCAAAAATCGCTAGCCGTTAGATTAAATACTGCTAGGCAGGATTCATTGGTGGGTAGGAATTGGTAAACGCGGTCGGGTCAAAGAGGACGGGAGGTGTAGAGTGCTTGAGCCATATTCGTTCGTCAGTATAAAAAGTGGTGTCGTTGAGCATTGAGGCCCGCACCGAAAACATAGATTCAACTAGTTGCTCCTTCGAAAATAATCCGATTTTTCCACCTGAACTAATAGAGCCCTTAGTGGCAAATACTGAACGATCTTTTTGACAAAGGAAACGACGTAACCAAAATTGACGCGAATCCGCCATACATTTTTCCATACTCCCCTACTATGCATATTAGCATCTAGATCTTCGGACTCTTTGGGCCAACCTTACGTTAGCGGTGCATCATTCATAGAATATACGCGCCCTGGATTACGTGATAGTGCTGCACGAAAGACGAATGGAGCGACGACGAACTCTTATCCAATAATCGCTCAGAATTAATAGATGCGTGTGAAACGAACACCAAAAGGTGATGGAAACAATAATTATTATTCGAATTATCTTTACCCCCTGAACTTTTCTCGCCAATCATTTTACAGCAACAAACATATTATCTAAGATCCTAAAATTGCCACGCTTCCCATTGAATTTATCTTGGCAATTACAATACGAACTCAGAAGCGGTAATACCTTTTGTATATGATTATGTATATGATTTTGTATTGTTTCTTGATGGAACGCGGCCCGAAATGAACGGGTCCACGCAACGGGTCACCATAATTCATCCGTACCGGGTGACGGGTCACGCACCCGTTTACCTCGCTAGGCTTCAACGTGTGTACGTATGCGTACGAACCTCGCGCGTCAAGTCCCATTATTTGTGGCCGGCTGTTTGAAGACGCCTAAGTAGGCCCATTATTTAGCCATGCTTGTGGCTCTCACACACGCCTCCCCCCCTTGACACCCCTTCTCTCCTCCTCACCCCCCTACCGGCCCGGCAATGGCGACGAACCCCATGAATATTTCACATACCTAAGTAGTTTAACATGCTCGGCTTAATGAGGCATTGTATCCAACATAAATATGATTCCTCTCCCAGGGCTGCTTTCTATCTCGTAGTAGTCGCGCGTGCTTTGGCTGATCTCCCCGGGCCTCCTCCCTCGTACTCCTACCCACCCATTGCAACCACTCCTTCCATTCCGCCTATCTAAGCCGTCATTAATCCAACCCCCACCGCCACCAATATATCTTTTAATGTGTTGTGCTGGGCCGGCTTGATTTTACCAATTTTCTCGCAAAAATATATCCCGAGTATAGAAGCGATTTTTTCTCCCCTAAGTTCGTTTTCTTCTCCGCTTTATACCGCCTCTCTTAATCCTAAAGTAGCCTCTCCCCCACCCCTTTCATATCCTTCCCTTATCATTCGTCGTCGCAACTCCCACCCAAATAGGTCCCCAAATGAGCGCAACATTTTTAAGACCTGTTTTTAAAGAGAGTTATGGGCCCACCGCGCGTGAAATAAATAGGGCTGGCATCCCTACCCCTCCACTTCATCGCCATAGACACTCCTCGTACCCTGGTGGTAGTGGCGTAAAAAATTGCCACCCACTTCACCCCACAAATATGCGCCGCAATTTTTATCATCTGAATATTCACGGCGGCGGAAACACCGTCGACACCCCCCACACAAACTTGTACGGAATGACGCCATGATGATTAAACGTAACTGGGTAGGGTATACATGGTATCAGTGGCGCCGCCTGGCGGTGTTGGGAGCTCTATTTCGGCGGTGGTTGGCTATGTAATTTGAATGGAGGCGAGGGAGGCTCTAAGCGAGTGCGTATAGGACCGTGGATGGTACGCTGGGTTTCCGGGATGAACCGCTATGTACCAGCGCTGCAGTGAGTGAAACCGCAGCTATCATCCTTTTTCCTATTGCCTCATGAGACCTATTGACGGAACCCATAGTTCAGTTGGTTTGGTGACGGATCATAAATCTGTCATGTTTTCGGCTCAGTTTAAGATTATGATCTGAGGTCTGTGTTCGAATCCCGGTCTGGGTTAAAATTAATTGATCATAAATACATCAGTATAACTTGTAACCTCTGTATATCTGTATAACTCGTAACCTCTGTATATCTGTATAACTTGTAACCTCTGTTTATCTATATAACTTGATTAATTCATAGATCCACACTGTCACCGATTTGAGGATATGACCCGATCGCAAAATGCGATTCGAGGGTAATCATCGATCGTAACTAGGGAGAATATTATAAAAAAAGTATTGTAGCTTCGTAAACTAGCCATTTGACCCCGCCATAGACTGGTTTGGTGTGAACATTTTTTATCACCAGAGTTTTTAGCAGGTATAGCAGGTGTTGAAACAAGTTAAAGTTTAAAAATATTGTGTTCGAACGAATCTGATTTTTGTTTTCCTTAAAATGAACTTCAAGTTGCGATCGATAGTCGAATGTGTATCGATGGAGCTCATTTCCAAATACTTCAACAGTGTGCACGTGGGGGTCTCAGTACACGAGCCACAAAACGCTGCGCAGCGCGAAGATGCCTAAATTCACCGATCCGTAGAGAAATTTACTTTTAAATTTTTATCCCAACTTACTGCGCCAGCGCCGGCATTATCTGTTGTTTGCAGAGACGCAGTTACACAACCGACAGGAATTAATTTTTTTCTCTCTCTCTATCCTCGCTTTTATTTCTAATGTTACTTTTTATGTGTGTCCCCGTCCCTTTATCGCTTCTTCTGGTGCTCGACTTAAAATGGCGTCGAAGTAAAAAAAAAAAAGGAGAAAAGGGTGTAACCCAGTCGGTGGAAGATATTTGGGGCGTTATCCAATTCAGTAATAAAACCTCGATGCATTCTTTGCCTGTCGCGCATGTGAATTATAATATCAAATTAATAAAGGGGGCTTGTGAGGGTGGTAAGGGTTGGGGAGGAATAATTATGGGGGATCATCGCGCTTAATAATCCATAGACGTACAAATTGAATATAAGCATTTTAACTTTTTCTCTGCAAATATTTATTTATCTGACTAATACTACTGTTGCCTCTTACTTCTATGAGTCAGCTGTATTATCTAATGCTAATGTTATTATCTAATAATATCTGTAAACCATTATATGTTACCTCTTTATTTCTTAGTATTTTGATAATTGGAAAACCCAATTTTTTTTTTGGTGCAGAATATTTTTCTTAGGCACTTTTTAAGACATGTTTTTTTTATATATCTTAATGCTAGCTGTAAGCAGTAGTGATGAGGGTGATTCGAGAGGCCTTCAAATTCTTACAGTTTAAAAAAAAATTGGAAAACTTATATTCTTTTGCAGATATTAGCAGAAAGTTTTCTCAGTAAAAAACATAGGCACTTTTGAAGACAGGCTTTCTAAACACAAAAGCCCGTACTCGGTATTTTTCCAATGCTTCTTGATGGTGGCACATTTTGCCACCATCCCTCGAAATGGAATAAACGAAAGCCCGTGCCGGGAATCGAACCCGCGACTGTCGCACCACAAGTTTGACTCTCAGTCAACCATCCGTCTAACGAAGAGTTATATAAATTATTTTTTTCTGTTTGTGTGACTTTGTGCACATAATAACCCGGCCCGGTTTCATACCATAACAAACAACCCGTTTCCGCCCATTAACCATCAGTAACTTTTTTTTTGTCCCCGTAAACTTTATTATGCAATATCGCCAGCATCCAGCTTCCCCTTATATCTTGAGTCCGTATACAGGAAGGATGCTCTAATAAATTCGCGCGTTCGAGAGAACAACTTTTGCATTTGAAACAGTGTTCACGAGCGTGTATAATGCTGGTGCACAATTAGCATACAGGGCGAGCATGTATATTTGCATTATTTTATTGTGGAATAAATTTTCACATATTCAGCTAGCGAAAATGGAGCATACACGCCTTATAAGGAACACGTGGATAAAGAGTGCAAGTCACCCAAAAATTCCTAAAAAAAATTCATGTAACCAGTATGAATTTTTTTAGAGAAATTCTTAAAAGGAAGCATGTTATTTCATGTCACATGTTCTGTTATTGTAAAAGGAATTCGTTTTGTTCGCATTCGTTAAATAATTCAAAAATTCAACTACAGAAAAAACATTTAATGAGTATTACGATTCTCTTTGCGCAACTATTAAAGTCTGAATATTACGAGATTAATATTTAAATTTGCATCAGTGAAATGTAAAAGAGAAAATGTTGTTTTTGAGCTTTTACTAAATTTATAAATTTAAAAATGGAAAAATTTATTTTTGTATGTCAATAAATGTCAATAGCGATATTAATTGAGCGAATACTCGGCAAATTTGCTTCAAGAGTTCACCGTGTTGAATCTTGCAAATCGGTGTTGGAAAACAGCGCTGGATGGAATCTACAGTTCTTTTGGTAGCGATTCTCGAATTCGCTGAATCTAGGCTAGACTTTTTAAAGGGGAAGCAATTAGCATCTGCCATTAATATGCAAAAGTCAGCTGGGAATTTCCTCGCGACCACATCCTGTTTACCAGTTGAAAGCGATTTGACCTTTACGTTTATTGTAAGGAACTTGTAATATTCGCAGGGCAGATTGCACTAGACACATCGAAAATGAATTTCCCGATTGCAAAATGATTATGACGGCCGCGAGTAAAATAATCTCGCAGTGTTTGTCACGAAGTTAAAGTTCACAATTTGTAACCCACACGTTAGTTAATGCCAAAGAGATTTTAATATGATTAAAGATCAGTAGCCATACGTATATACTATATTAAGATGCTGGGAAATAAATTATGACGCTAATGTTGACTGCACAGAAATATCAGATTTCATTTGTCCACTGCAATAGTTTGTAACGGACGCCCCGTGCTTTCTGGCGATAAAATCCCACCACAAACTATTTTCCTCTTTGTTGTTATTGTATATATTTAATTCATTGTATTGACTGTAAATTGGCAATTTTATATCAGGCGAGTCGGAGACAAAGATGCTGGAAAAGTGCTACCAGATTTGCTCAAAGCGAAAATAATATCTCAAATTCGAGATGCTTCTCTATATAGGACATTAATTTGGTCAATCCCTACTATTGCACAATCGATGCCATTTGCCATTTTCCAGGAAGTGAACTCAACGTGAAACACGGGCAGTGTTGCCACTCGGCTTTTACCTCCTTTTATGTCCTTATGTGTAATATTTCCAAATAGATTGAGCTGAAAGTCACATCTCAAAATTAAGATATTACTTTGCACAAGCCATTAATTTGGACGGTCGCATCCTGCTATGCCACCACCGGCGCCATTTGCAATTTTCCAGGAAGTGAGCGCACGTAAGGCAGTGTTGCCACTCGCCTTTTACCCCCCGCTTATCTCCCTAGGCGCCATGGCTACCGTATATACATGTGCATGTACAACGCGCACTTAAATGCATAAACGGGGGCTACCACCGTAAACGTGGGCGCGAAAGCCTATACATCTATCGACGTCGCTAATACAGTTATGGCCGCATTAATTATGAAACGCGCCAGGCTACAGCGCAACACACTCACATGCACGCACACCCTCAATGTGTGCGTTCTCTCTTAGGGTTGACGGCGAACGGTTTCGAAAGCGGGGCGTGGTGACAAAATCTACATGCAAATATTTTTTCGGCTCGAGAGTACGGGTTTTGTAATGACAAGTCTTCTCGAAGCGTCCACGCGTATTGGCACCTTGTCTCATTACTAGATGGCGTTGCTGGCGTCTAACTCGGCATGGGTAACTACTATGGGTAATAATAATTTTTATTTGCTGTTGCCGATAGTTTTCCGTTGGATCCCTTTACACGCGGCCAACGCTTCCTAGCGGTGAATTGGGATTTTGCTAATTACTGTTTATGCACCACTGGCGATAGCAATTCGATCGCTGGGAGCGGTGGCGCGTTCCTGTAATCCCGCTGTTGGGAAGCGTACGAACCGATGGCTCAGTGAGCCTACGGTCC
>JAUJYS010004208.1:0-12209 GCA_033995665.1 Melogona broelemanni | reverse complement strand
TTAAAATGCCTGTCGAGCAGTGCTGCCGTGTGCCCGTTCAGCTTGCCAATTTTCTTGGTGTGCAGCAGGAAGATATCACGTGCTGGATGTTTAATGGACGCCGACTCTACCACGCAGGCCCCGCGCAGTGTGACACCGTCATCGAAGTTAGTTTCCACTAGGTAGAGGTCATAAGTGCTACTGCTGAATGGACATGCCGGACGCGGGGCCTCTTCTGGAAGATTGAAGAAGATTAAGGAAATTGCAAAAAACAGGAATAGAATAAATAAAAATACATTTGGGTTCATTCTCTCTAGAATATTATCTGATAGATAACTTGATTACTCTTTAAAAAATTGTAAAAAAAAAACATAAAATTTAATTTTAGGCATTTCAAATCGAATATAAGTATCAGATCATAAAACAATAATTGCAGCACGTTTTGATTGTATGTACCTTGCATGTTAATTTAACTCAGGAAAATGTTCAGTTCATACATTTAACAGAAAATAAGAAACACTGATTATAATCAGATAATTATTTTCAGCAGTTGCTGAAAAATTAGAAAGCCACATGCGTGTATTAAATGGAATGCCGCAGAACGCTCGTAACAGCAGCACAATACAATTGAAAAGCTATAAAATAAATTAGAAAGAAAAATTTGAAGTAGAATTGAAATGTGAATTGAAAAGCTCCCCGTGTGCTTCCCTGCACAACACAGCATTCGCGCTGGCATAGTTGGGTTAGCGACACCTAGTGGCCAGTTTGGGCAACTTGTCACTTTTGGAAAAGTTCTGGTGATTAAAATTTAACCACAGGTTCCCCTTTTGCTGCGATCAGCACACCAAAATGTGTTTATTTTTTACATAGAATCAAACACTTGTCGCCTGGAATTAAAATCAAATGACAGCGTAATATCAATCAGACGACCGAATTTGCGAGATTCAAAAAAATATAAAGCAAAACTAATATTTATTTTCGCTTGCGAAATACAAATGAATACATATAAAAAACATGTCAGGATAGGACAACCCCTGCCTTTCGAATATAACATATAATTTGCATATGTAATAGTTAATTTATAATCAAATTCGTGTTATTCTGTTCCCAGTCCTTCATTGATTCACCCAGGAGGCTTGAGTTCTGAAAGTCTACAAGACTTACCACGACCATTTAAATGGAAAGACAGTTCGTGCTTCTTCAAGAACATCGCATCGAGTAGGATAATTATTAAAATCACGGCAACGGTCTGCATAGCCAAACGAATCCATTTTTTAGATGAGAAACTCATAGCTGACGCTCAAAAAGTCAAGTTCCTGGAAAATGAACGGCGCGTGTTGAAGGTTTATGACGATCCACTGCTATTTACGAACTGCTAGTACGAACCGATGGCTCAGTGGGTATGGGGACATGCTACGAAGCCAACGGTCCCGGGTTCGATTCCCGGCGCAGGCTTTCGTTTATTCGTTAGCCTGGGGTACTGGCGTCACCCCTGAGCTTCCATTAAGGAGTCCAGAGCTTAGGGGTGGATCCTGCAGTCTGGCTATTCCAGCTGCCTCCCTCTTCCCTTCCCATCCCTGCCCCTCACATATCTCCAAAGAGACACGAGGGTGCAGTATTCCTGTAGTGTATTAGGCGCTACGGTGAATATAAAAAAAAAAAAAAAATAAATAAATAAAAAAAAAAAATAAAAAAAATAAAATAAAATAAAACAGTTTCCGCCATCTTGTGTGCACAAAATTCTTAATGGGCATTTAGTGCTGCCCCCGTAGCTCAGTGGCCATGTATCTTCTTTGGCGAGGTGAGGAGCTAAACCGCGTTGTTCCATTTAGAACACGAGAAGGTCTTAACTCAACTATTCATATAGAACAATTTGATAATAAAATAAAAATGTGTTCGGCGATCCCGGGTTCGATTCCCGGCTCGGGGTTTCGTAATTCGATCCCGAGGTAGTGGTGAAAATGTTCAGTGTGAATGTAAAAAAGCTTAGTGGCCATGTCTCTTCTTTGGCGAGGTGAGGAGCTAAACCGCGTTGTTCCTTTTAGAACACGAGAAGGTCCTAACTCAACTATTGATTTAGAACAATTTGATAATAAAATAAAAATTTGTTCGGCGATCCCGGGTTCGATTCCCGGCTCGGGGTTTCGTTATTCGATCCCGAGGTAGTGGTGAAAATGTGCACTTCTATAAATGTTCTTACGAGGCGATTAGAGGGGAACAGAATCTCCTGTTATGTTATTCACAGAAGTGGATAAAATATATGTGTCCGTATCCGGCGAAAGGGCTGCATGTAATATATTATTATTTAGTTCTAGTTGATCATGTCTGTGCTATTATTATATTTCAGGAACAGTTTGCCGAGCCGGTCGTGTACGCCGAGGCCCTGTGGGATCACGTGACCATGGATCACGAGGAGTTGGCGTTCAAGGCCGGCGAGTTGGTGGCCGTGCTAGATGACATCGACAGCGAGTGGTGGTGGGGAGTGGTCGGCTGTCGATCCGGATGGTTCCCCGCCTCCTTCGTCAGGGTAAGTGTTTCCAACATGGAATCGATTTTATAAGAAATTTTTTTGTGCAGTGGTATCCTGAAATGTCAACGACTGTTGATTGACTTATTATTTATGTTACAATAAAATCAAAAATATCAGTTACCGTAACTGATGAACAAACTTTCGTGAATACAGTTTTAACTGTAACTAATGAATGCAATTGCCTTTCTATCGGGCATATAAAATAAATGAAAGTTTATTTGTTATAAATGATGTAGTTTTTCATTGGAATTCTCGTTTTGTGATGCGATTTCTCCAGGCCAGAGTGAACCAGGAAGGTTCAGTCGATGAATGTACAGCCGAAATGAAGGACGGGACGCTTGGTAGTCGCAAGATGTCAGTCAACATGCTCAACACGGATCAAGTGAGGACCAATGTGATAATGGAGATCATCTCTACAGAGCGGGACTTTGTGCGTCACCTGAGAGATGTGTGCGAGGTAAATTGATGTTTACTGTTAACTCTTTAATTTGAACCCAAATTCTCGTCACCCGTTTTATCGATTAACATTCTACAAAAAAAAATACCTACAGCTGTTCAATATAAAGGAAGAATTTTTGGTTACAATACGTTTCTAAATGATTTCCACTCGTCGCAGGGTTATTTGAAACAAGTTCGTAAACGGTTGGACATGTTTCCCGAGGAAAGTGTTGGGACTATATTTGGCAACATCGAGCAGCTGTTCGCATTCCAAAGTGGTTTTGTGTCCAAACTGGAAGAATGTATCAATTGGGAACAACCGCATCTAAGTCAAATTGGAACTTGCTTCACGGAACATGTAAGTGCAAGCTACACGCATATTTCCTATCGTTTTATCACGAAATAACACATATTTTATTAATTAATATTTTCGTATTTACAGTATGTTATGTATTTATATTTTACGTTATGTTTGATTACCAATTTTGAGCGTTTAATTTCCTGTGTTGTAGAAGGAAGGCTTCGAGATCTATTCCGAATATTGTAACAATCATCCGCAAGCTGTCAACGAATTGCAACAGCTGTATGCCAACCCGAAATATTCCCACTTCTTTGAAGTAAGTTATTTTTTTTCTTAAAATATCTATGGTCTATATAAATGATTTTAATTATTGTAAAGTGATCTATCTATATAATTTTCATTATTCGTTGGTTTTCATTACTTTTCCTTATTTTTAAATTATTTGATTCCAAGGAACTAATGTAGTTTAGAAGAAATATTTAGCAATTTTTTTTGCAGTCATTTCATTCAATAATGTGAACATTTACCAAACAACTTGTCTTCATTACATTGTCGTGCAATTTTTAAAATCATTCCAAAAAATTTGTTTTGTATCCAGGCTTGTAGGTTACTTCAGGATATGATCGACATATCCCTGGATGGATTTCTGTTGACACCCGTCCAGAAGATTTGCAAATATCCCCTGCAACTGGGCGAGCTACTGAAGTACACCAAGCCCGAACATCCCGATTACGTTCACGTGGCCAGAGCTCTGGAGACGATGAGAAGCGTGGCTCATTATATCAATGAACGGAAGCGACGCATGGAGTGTCTGGAAAAGCTGGCAGCTTGGCAGATGAGTGTAGAATATTGGGAGGTGCGTGTGCGCTGTTGAACCCCACTTGAACTTTTTACTTCTTTTATATCGGTCTCGATCAACTTACGACTTATCATTTTATTTATTTATTTTTTAATTTTCAGGGTCCCGATTTGCTGGACAATTGCTCCGAACTTATTCATTCGGGGGATGTTTATAAAGTTACCGCTTCCTGGTCAAGGGATTTCACTTTGTTTTTGTTCGATCATCAACTTATTATATGTAAAAAGGTACTAGCTATTTGGATTCCATTTGTCGAATATATTAATTTGTGGTCACTCCTTGTTACATTGTTAGTAGTTGAGACTCATAATTAAGATGGTTGTAATTTTCATTATTTATTTTCACATTAATTTAGGATTTGTTAAAACGAAACACTTATTCCTACAAAGGACGTGTGGATATGGATAAGTGTCAAATCAGGGATATTCCAGATGGGAAAGGTAATTTTCTTTGGTTTTGTTGTTGTCGTTCATTTAAATTGCGGTTGAGCCAAGTCGATCGGTCAGCCTTCTCAGAATTATTTTACGTACTAAAAAATGTGTTTTTTTTTTCAATTACGCTAGATCCTCATTCTGGTCTGACGTTGAAGAACTCTTGGAAGCTGTATTGCAGTCAGCGAGATAAGTGGCTTGTGTTCGCCACCAGAACGGCCGAGGAGAAAGAGCGTTGGATCAAAGCTTTCGATGACGAGAGGTGGCGTGTGGACGAGGATAAAGCAAAATGTAGGTTTCCATGAATTGGATAAGAAATAGCGGCGTAAATAATCACTTACCCGTAATTGAAATATACTCGCCCATTATTTTCTAGCTCCTGGTTCAATTTTCTAATTTACATTCTGTAATTTGCTGGAGGCTGAACTCTAAATTGTGTTAACTCATCCGCTTCAATGTTTGTTCTGTAGGTTTTGTTGTGACGGAAAAAGCAAAGAAAATGGCTTTGATGGTCGTTCTAAACAGAAAGAAACCCAAGAGGCCAAAAGGTAATACACAAGTCGCCGCATCTGCAACAACGTTGAACACTCATTAGTGGTAATGCGCAAATAATTTCAACTGATACAATCGATATCATTGTCCCAAACAGAGAAGGAAAACAAGAATCTTGGACGAAGACTGACCAGGCCCGAGCTGTACGTTGTCTCGTCCAAATCGGGTAGTTTGCCCTCTAACTTGGTACTGAGCACGGCCAGCAAGAAGAAGACGTCGTCCGGCTGGTTCCACTTCGGCAGCAACAAGAAGACGAAGCGGTGACCAGCCGCAGCCTCCGAGAGCATCAAACTTTCAGAACGCTCGCGCGTTGATCCAATTCTAGCTCGCTCCACGACCAGAGAGGTACGTCATGCTCATTAAGAGTGACTGGAAACTGGAAATAAATTGTCGGTTGTACCACCTCTGAAGTCGAAGTTGCCTCCGGTCGCTAGAGACGCTACAAGTCACGCACTCCGTGGAGAACTGCTGGCGCCCCCCGTGGTGGCAAGGCCGAGCGTTGTTATACAGGTCCATTTGCAGATTACACACAACATTTTTAGCCAATTTTTTTTTAAAGACTTGAGTGTCGTTGTCCATCGCAGAATCCAATCGCAGTTGTTGACACCAAAGCAGTTTGTTGTATATGTGATATATGATGTATAATGTTAAGGCCTCCCCCCGAAGGTGGACCAGGAATATTACGGAGGACTGTCCACCTTATTTCAATATAACCGTTTAAAATTTTATTTTTTACTACAGTTTACAATTTATTTCACTCTCTTAGGAATTTACTTAATGATTCATTTTATGTTTACCGATGTTGTCAGACGCATAATCGGTGTGACGTTTTTTTTTTAAATCACATTTGCATAAATCAGAAACAAAGACATCGACATTGTAACGACCTTTTTATTTTTGCCCGATATCTGGTGTGTACATGTATTTGGCGCCTTTATTTGCCATTTGTATCGATTTTAGGTTGTTTTTTTTTACAATAGACTGGTTGATACATTTTTAATGTTTCATACATTTCTAATGTCTATAGGCTGTAATGAATGTTGAGACGTGACCTTAAAGAAAGCTCGAATTTTCTCGTATCCTGTCGTGATCGGTGATTCTCAAATTACAAATTACAAGACATTATTGACATTTCCTTTTTGGCATCATTCAACGAAGGCTGCATAATTTCAAAATTTAGTATACTCTTACTGCACTCGATCGTGAAGTGATGCATACCAATTAAAATTTAAAACATAAAATAGAGATATATTAAATGACTTTCTACAAAATCTGCATGAATGTTTCAATCGTGGGATCAATCCGAATGGCGTTATCTTGATCTCAGTATAGTTTTTTTTTAATACGACGATCCAAGCTATTTGATGTTGGAAAACTTGAAATACTTAATTAAACGATTGAATCTAAAATAATTATCTAATGCATAATAGGATAATGTATAATGAATCATTCTATAATTGGGCAAAAAACGAGAACCAAGTTTTCCCACACTTGTCTTAAGTTTCGAAACTTAAAGTCTTGGACACAAAATCTAAAGGTTTTGTAAGTTTTGTCCAAAGATTTGATGTTTCGCCTATAAAGTAATTCGGGTACAAATTATGTAAGAATCAATTGTCCCATAATTATTCAAATTGTGTCAAAAATGTTGTTTATTAGAATGATTGAGGCGAACTAAATTTTCATGAACATTTGATCCCCTATAATTTAATATCAATCTTTACTTACAAAATAGTATACAATTTTGTATCTAGCCATGCATTACGCATTTTTTAGGTAATCTTACTGCCACAAATATTTGCAACAAAACAAATACCAGTAATCGAAAAATGAATGTAAATTTTGTTTTCCTCCATAGTAAAATGAGTGTAAGGTATGTCTTCAGGTTTGTCAAGCCTATGCAACTACGTGTCGCTGTTTTTCAAGTATGGCATAGATGAAAAGAAATGTTATTCATTGATGTTGATGTGATGATACATGTACATTCGTGTTTTATGTATGAACGCGCTAATTGCATAAATGGTCCTCTTAAGATTTCACTAGTGCTGTTTAATGGTCACCCTGAAATGGAATATAATTTGACTTAAGGAAAACGTTACTTAAAAACCTTTTGAAAACTGCAGTGACAACACTATTTTTAGTGAATTTCAGGAACATATCAAATGGTCATAATTTTTACCAGCAAACGAATTGCGTAAAACTATTCTAGCTAGACTATAGAATAATAACATAATGAAAAGAATCGCATACAAGACTATATTAGACTGTATTATTAAACACTGGGGCTGCCGCTCCTTAGGTTGTAGAAAGTGGGGGCTGCTTATAAATTGTTTTAACTCCCATAGGTCCTGCTTGTGTAGCCTACAACTCGTGAATTGTACGATTCAGTATTTGGAATAGTTGGTGTATAAAATGTATAAATATGTAATTATGTGTCAGTTAGGAGCCGTCCTCAAAAAAATGTAATCTTTAACATGTATTGAGTATTTTAGATATTTTTAAAAACGAAACGATTGAGAAACATCAAACGCAGGCCAAAATGTTTTACAGATTTTGAGTGATTGCAATAAATGCATTGACATGCGCTACGAAATGCCTGGTACGAGTATTTTATTTCGTTACTTTATTGTTTTTATTTATAATTTTGATGAAATTACACGTTTCTCACAGCTGTATAAAACACACAGCTGTATGTAAATTTATATTAACTAGTTAATTTTGCAACCAATAAATTAAGGAAAAACAAATTTAAACAATAAACATTTATTATACGCACATGGTGTGATTGAAATGCAATACAACTTTATTACAGTAAGTAGTTATCTTTATTTTAATTTGGGGAAAAATCATTTGATTTGTCTCTGTATCCGCTGGCAATGCAGAGATTTGACTTCTTGTAAAGCTTGTTCCAGCACATTGGTCAGGTGCACCAAATTTGTCGGGTCAGTTTGCAACACTGTCACTTTCTTTTCGTTCCTCTCCTCGGTTGTTAATTTCAGGGTGACGAGAGGAGTGACCTGATGGTGTAGGCTGCGAGAAGCAAGCTGGAATACAACATTAAAATCAAATTAGGCAATCCCCGCAATCGATTTTACACTTCGTAACTACGACAAAATGGTTTAAAATAAAATGAAATAAAAATCTATTGGTCACAGGTTATACCTGTACTTCACATCGCCATTCCAGATCGTGATAATGCGGCAGTGTGATCGCCATATCTGTCAAAATGGCGCGAAGCTCGTGCACTTTCTCCTGGTAATTGCGTTTCAGTTCTTCGATCTGAGCTGTTGAGAATCCCGCCGCGAGAATTGAATCGTGAAAATCCAAGGCCGAGAGCTAGAAAATTATTTAGAATGGTAAAAATAAAATTATAAATTTATGCTAAATAAAAAAAATATAATTATCTTAAAAATTAAACAATACGAATGCATGCACGTACATTCATTTTGGCGCTTTCCGTGAACAGGTACATCATCCCTTCGACACCACACTGAACATTTTCGATATCCACTCCAAGTTTTTCTATTTGAAAACGGAATCAAAATTTAAAATAAAGATTGACTCATTCAATTTATCAGTGCCAAAACAAAAAGAAATTTAAAAATACTTACGCGCGGCATTTTGATATATCTTGGCATTCGGACCGTTAATTATGAAATCTAGGGAAATCCGGCAGAATTCGTACAGCACTGTTCGAGAAACAAAAACTTCAGTATTAAAATGTGGTCGCGATCTGTAGTGACATCTCCAAGTGAACAAAAGTTGAAAAAAGGAAAACATGTACAATAACGTTCGTTCTCTTCGATAATTTGGACCAAATGTAAATTTGTTAGTCACAGGCGCAGTATTTCAATACAACGAATCAAAGAACAGAAGGAATCCAAGATGGAGGTTTATGCGAAGCTAACCGGAAGTTTTACGGTAAGTGAAATTATTAACCTCGTTCGCTTTTTCTTGGCAATTTCTGTGAGCTAATAGCCTCGAACCAATCAATAACTTCCCAAAAGATAGGAAAGGAAACATGATGTTCATAAAAGGCAAACTCGTTATCTTCACGGTATGCTTTTATTTGCCTACTGCATTGTACAGTGTTGCGGCGAACTGAATACCAAAGGGAAAGAGCAAATGTTACAAGTACCATTGTCTTCGAGGTTTGTGAGAAACTGCAAATGCTTCTTGTGGGCTTCGTCAAAGACAAGTAACATCTCGAATTTGCCAAACAAAGATTAAATAAATGATTATTTGTCCTAGAAGGATGAAGTAAACGAGGCGTATTCAAAGGATGGCTGTTCCCCCAAACAAAAACTACTTGAGCAAAAATAAATGACACACTACTTCTGCTTTTAGCAGACGATGTGTGTGGCAGTTGTTGGATGTTGTGGAGCTTCAATGAATGGATAACAACCATCTTATTTGTGAGCAGGAAGAAATCTCTATAAAATAAGACCGTTCTCAATTCAAACAGATTGGCGCTTTAAAAAATAGAAATCTCATAGAAAATTTTCCTTCATTTCTCAAAAACGATTTCTTTAATTATAAATCTTTTTTTGTTCCCGATCACTGTAGTGAATATTATTACAGGAGATTCTGTACCCCTCGTGTTGATTTGGCAATATGTGAGGGGTACATTTTCACCAATACCCCGGGATTGAATAAATGAATAAATGAGAGTCCGCGCCGGGAATCGAACCCGGGACCTCCGCATCACAATCGTACCAAGTCTGAATTCGATCGAATATTTTTATAGCCTATAGTTGGCGTTGAAGGAAAATGCTGCTGCTGAAAAACCTTCAAGAACATGTATATTTTTATCACTTTTCAAAAAGATTAAGAAAAAACGGTAAATGGTGAAGTTATGTGGGAAAGAACGTTCCGTGATGAAATTCGCATCTAGGTTTCTAGATTGTAACGGCGAACGGCGACGGGAAACGGCAACTTCAGAAGTTGCCGTTTCCCGTTTCTCTTTGGTCGAGAAATAAAATTCATCTTTAGCTAATGCATTTCAACGGCTCCTACATCATCATCCTTTTAAAGGTTTCTAGATGTTAAATATTTTTTGTCTCGATTAACAATGTTTTAGTTAAATTCGCTCTAGGTCTTCAAAATGTTTCTTCAACTTTGTTGGACTACTTTTAATTAAGTTCCATTCGTGCAAGAATTATTTTAAGCCCACATCATTTTGGGTACTTTCTAACGCGAATCTCATTTGTAACCTGCAGTTATTTTTTAACCGGTGGTTTTCGAGATGAACACATGTGGGCTGTCTTTGTGGGTGGGACCTCTTTATTTTGCCGCCAACAATTTGGGGATTCTTTAAGGTAGTTTGGTCGACTTGGAAGCGTGGCTTCGGTTTTGTTTACACTAGACGTAATTATCAGCGGAGCGTTAAGCGCTTCTTGTTTACTCAAGCTCACGTTTAGTGCATATCGTTCCATTAACCGTCTGTCTTAAGGCGATCGCTCAATTTGTGTGGCCGCGCTATCGATGTGCGCCTGAAGCAACCTTCTCCCGTTTTCTCATTGATTTGATCAAGAAAAGCAGCCCGGCTTCAATTTGTAAATTCAAATTAGACTTCATATATTTCAAAATAATCACCCAATACCTATTTTATTGCTAAAAAAATTGGAGGAACCCCTATTAGCATATTTTCTGTCGAGTCAACTAAATTGATGAAAAAATATTTTTTTATTTATTCCTGATTACTATATTGGATATCACTACAAGATATTCTGTACAACTCGTGTTGCTATAGCAATATGTGAGGGTCACATTTTCACCAGTACCCCAGGATCGGATAAACGAGAGTCTGCGCCGGGAGTCGAATCCGGGGGACCACCCGTACCGCAGTCGGTTGCAAAATCGACTAGACTAGGCTGGTGATACGTTAAAATTTAAATCGTAACCTTATGCTGAATTATCTCAGTAAAATTAAAATGAACTGGGATTAAATTATTGGAAAAAAAATATTGTCGCAGGGACGCCCTGGGCAGACGCCAGCGTTCATTCCTAGGAAAAGGAACCTAGGCGTTCCAAAGTTTCTCAGAAAAGGAACACGTTCCTAGAAACGGAACTTTTCCGTTCCATTAAGCCGGTAATGAATCGGACAGAAAGCGTTCCAATCTTGATTTTTATTGACGATAATTGTGTAACTAATGACTAATATTTAATTTTGCAGCAGATTCAACAGCATCGTCCCGAATTGAACAATACAATTTTCGACCAATACGATAATTTCAACCCTCGTCTACAGCAGAATGGGACTTCAAATTATAGGGTAAGTCAAAAATTCATTCAATTAATATTTTTTGTTTCACCATTATGAATTTTTTGTTTCCAATTTTGGGTGCAAAATGGATGGTTATTTTTGGCCACGTATCGGTCTGTATCCGCAAATATACATTTGTTGTGTAGGTTAGCGCCTAAAAATAATAAAAAAAAATTAATCGAAGAAACGGAAAAGTTCCAGGTTCCTTTTGAAAAAACAACTTAGGAACGCCTATGTTCCTTTTAATTTTTGAGGAACTGTTACCGGAACATGTTCATTTTTTTATGGAAGGTACGGGAACTGGAACTGGTTCCTTTCCATACATGTTCTATTTCTTCGATGAGATCAGCTCGCGACGAATATTGACCGTCGCTTCGCATCGCTTCGCCCGTCTGAGACAGTACGAAGAAAAGGTGGCGCTGTGGATGTTAATTGCTATTTCGATTGTGGAAGGGGAATGGGGCGCCTTTAAAACGAAGCAGAAGTGACGTGTCGCAGCTCTTACTTTCGTTCCGAGAAAAGATTGAAAAGCGCATCTGCGCTCTTCGCCTCAAACTCGATTAAATAAAGTCGCGCTCGTTTAGTCTCTCACCTCAAAATACCGTTACACGGCGGTTCAACCGCGGTTACTTTTCCGTGTTGGTGGGGTCGGACTTGACTGGAACCGCAGAGCGCGCTAGCGAATCTCATTAACGACGATCGCAAATGTGAACAAATTTATATTTGTTAGTGCCGTAGTGATAGTATGGAGATTTTTTTTTTTAAATGATCGTGTGCCTTGTGCACTACAGGATTACTGCACCCTCATGTCTCTATGGAGATGTGCGAGGGGCAGGGAAGGGAAGGGATGGGGAATG
>JAUJYS010004207.1:0-12209 GCA_033995665.1 Melogona broelemanni | reverse complement strand
TCTGATGATACACTTTATTCGACGATGAAAAAATGTACATTAATTGTCGACAATTAAAAAACATTCGAGATCGCAGTTCTGTCACGAGTGTCGCACTGTCTCAGTTCTAACATATTCTCGAATGTTTTGTAATTGTCGACAATTAATGTTCATTTTTTCATCGTCGAATAAAGTGTATCATCAGAATTCGAACGATTTTGTCTCCTGCTTCGTGTGTCACCTGCTACAAGAAATTTCAGGGATTTTATTTTCGCGAATTGTTGCCGTAAACACATCCCAAATGGTCAGGGTACACCTGTAAACTTTTTTCGAACATTCTCCAGCTCATTTAAGACGGGCGAATTTCCATTCGAGAGCACCGTGGTAAACGATAAGTTAGGCAACGTGATTTTCAATCATACTTGAGTTTAGCATGATTGGCCAGCCAGGATAGTACAATCATATTAGTGATCAGCTCTACTAAAAGGAAATGCAGATACTGAATTTTAATTTACACAAATAGTTTTTTAATTATAAATATAAGGTACATTGAAGTGCGTAGAATAATTATATTAATAATTTAGAAGCACAAAAGCTCGCATTGTTGTTTTTTTAATGCTTCTGTTAACGAAAATGTTGGTGCATAGCGTAAATTTAAATACATCTGTATTTGACTAATTGCTCCTGCAAGTCAGGTTCCACTCGTATTATCTATGCATATGTGCACGATAAGACCGAACTGAGCAAACCAAACATCAATCTCTGGTCAAAAAAAAACAATCAGAATTGACTTATAAAAATTAGATAAGTTCTTGACATATCCTGCGTCTTGAATAAAGTCCCCAATGTTTACTGTATTCTGGCGCCTTCGAGCCTCTAAAAAGAACGGAACCAGAAAAACCGAGGCAACATCGAAATACCACAGAAGAAAAGCCAGACAGTCGCAAACAAACAAACGAAAAACCTTAGACGATATTTTCGAGTATGTTGTTGCCCTTTGGCATTTGGAATTTCCATTTCTTTTTCATACATGAAATGGCAATAAATTTAATCCTTCCAGCGTGAGATTTGAAGTTGTTCTACAAACATAAAATATGTCATGATTTTTTGCAGTGGACGCTCTCGTGCATGAACGATATGGCGAAGCCGTGTTCACCTAGGTGGTTGAAAACAACTTTCACGAAGCTTTTCAACATTATGTAAATGATAACGCGATAATGCTAAATAAGACTGAAGAAGACGGTATTCCCTATTGCGAGTGAGGATTAAGTTCCCGATGCCGAAGATAACAAAATATAGGCTTAGTAGCTAGTAGGCGGTAGGCTTGCATGCTTGCATTCTTCTTTGACATTGGCCATCTTCAAAGCGATGTGCTTGGAAAAATAGTTCATGAAACTACTTGGAACTTTTAACGTAGATTTACTATTGTATTCTTAAACTAATTTTTAAAAAGGTTTTCACGAAAAAAAATGTTTTATTTTATTTTTTGTTGGTCGCAATATTAGTCACGAATTTGCTGTAATACAGATCTGTATACGTGTATGACGACACTCATTGAAATTGACCAATTGAGGCAATGTCAATTTAAGAAAATGACAAAGCTATGCTAAGCCCTCGCCAAATGCCAAAATGCCTCGCCAAAATGGTTTTATTATATTGACGCAAAAAATATGGATATATTTTTTAAAAATAAAATACAAATTTGGCTTTATATAAAAAAAACATTAAATACGTTCATAATTTTTGATGCGGTACACACCATTTGATACAGTAAATTGAAAAGTCTTTGACTTTGATGTGTCCTGGCTCCTGAGTCACCGACTGTGACCAGCTTTGTATATGAGAACCTAAGTTTGCGAGTGCATGGGGACCTAGGCATTTAGGATGTTATCAGCAGTATAATTTGCATTAACAATGCATTTAAATGGGCTATTTACCTCTTATGATAATTTTTTGTAAAGCCGCATTATTTAAATAGCGATGTACGGTAACATGCAATTACTTGCTGACATTCTCTTCAGGTCAGTTCGTGTAGTGTATTGAGGTGTCTTTCGACTTGTGCCGAATTGATTTTTTTCGCTATTATATTTTAAATCTCTACTGCCTAGGAGATTACATCAGGTGTAGAATCAGAGAATAAATCTCTACTGCCTAGGAGATTACATCAGGTGTAGAATCAGAGAATAAAAAGTTTAGTTTTGAAATACAATGAGCAATTCATTTGAATAGCCTGTTTTCTGAAAACAAAATTAGGTATTCGTCTATTGAGCACTTGTTTTTATTATACACATGACCTGTGGTTTCCACATGAACACAAGTCTTGTAATTCTGAAATTTTTCCTGTCATTCTCTTTTTTTTTATCGATTTCGCTTTGTCATGTTAATCAGGAAAATGTACTCTTTTGTTACATTTTTTGCCAATCCTTTTGTTGTTTGCAAAGCCCTTCTAAATAACACGATAGCGTAGTCATAAAAAAGTAAACTAGTGCGGAGTCCATGTAGGTTATTCAAATTGTTCAAACAAGTATCGACATGCAAGATTTGTCGCCAGAAAGAGACCAATAAATATGCTTATAGTCTTACCGAGCACTAAATCTAGCCCTTAAACTCATATTCCAATTACGTGAAATGCATATTGGCGACACGTATTGACGACAACAAGATATTATGTTTCTAGCATAAAACTCGGTCAACGTATTAGTCGAATTGTTCTCTGCGAGGGGCGCCACCATTCGGTATTAGTATATCCCCGATACACATAACTGGTGGCGCCACCAATTAAAAAAAAAAATTGAAGCACAACGTCGATACCCCACTGGTGCAGGGGTTGGACAATATAATTGAAACAGATATGTGTGTGCACCTTATAGAGTTGTTTCCATTATTTCGTCCAACCTCTGTATATCCGTACAAGCGTGTCGCGTCGTCCAATGTTACTCGAAAGCGTGAGCACGGTCAGTTAGTCGTTGTCTAAAGTCTCCGTCCCAATGACTCCATAAATAATGACGAGACAATTTACGACAGGTGTCGCTGCCAGACACACTATCGATGTCGTTCCGTGTCAACGACAATTAAGATCGACCGTCGGTTGATGTCTGATGAATGAATGGGTCGATCCAATAACGCGGTGGTAGTGGTGGTCAGTGGGCAGCGTGACCTCGTCTGAGCGAGAGGGACATTCTGAAATTGCGTATGGCCCACTATCGACCAAAGTGGGTGGTGATTGTCCAAGATGCTAAAGCAGCCGTTGGGTGCCAGTTCGGAGAATTTTGGTAGAACCAGAAAGGTTTGAGCAAGAGGAATCATTAAACGAATGGGGAACATGTTCCGGAACAATAATTTAATAGTGTATCATGTCTATGATTTGGAAAAACAAACAAATAGACAAACGACTTCCAGGACATGTGACACAAACGATATGGGCATGTCCTTCAACAATCGACAATTTTTTTTCCGAAATGTTCCGGAACAACTCCGAAAAAATCAAAGGCTACTAGATTTTGATTTGTTGTTGTTGTTCAGATGAAGCAATTGTCTCGCAGAGGCATTATGGCAACATATGTGTTTCAGAGTATTTGGGATTGGGCTTTTTTTTTACAGTACCTCTGGATCGAATAACGAAAGCCAAAGCCGGGAATCGAACCCGAGATCGCCTTCCATGAGGCGGGTGCTTTACCACTAAGCTACGTCGACCGTACTATTGTAAGCTCATTAAAAAAATAATATACAGTAAACATCAGTTGAAACAATATACGAGAGTTCTCCAGACTCTGTTCGTATCCATA
Organism: Melogona broelemanni; assembly: GCA_033995665.1. Lineage (NCBI taxonomy): Eukaryota > Metazoa > Arthropoda > Diplopoda > Chordeumatida > Chordeumatidae > Melogona > Melogona broelemanni. The sequence continues at coordinate 8,445 of JAUJYS010004207.1, read as the reverse complement.
TTTTTTATTATTTCTTTTGGTGCTGTTCCGGAAATTGTTCCCCAATGCGTCCTAGCCGTATAGTTAAGCCGTAGCGTTAATAATTGCATCAAGGTCGAGTTCCTAACCCAGGCAGACATCCAATTTATGTGTCTACCATTTTTATGTGGAATTATAGATTAGATACCATTTTTACATTTAAGTTAGTCACGAATGTACGTGATAAAATATGTAAATTAGGTTTCTGTCAAGTGTTAACACTTCAATTTTTCATGTTAGCACTTTTGGTAACGATAACACCGACCGAATGCCATAGCATAATTGCGACAAAGCTCGTCATTAAGGATTTAAGCGACAGACACTGCGTTTTAAAAAATTCATCATTGAAGTTGCAATTGCGATTTCCGAGAAACCGTGGTTAGCCACGATTGCACACGATTTGTTTCAGGCCTCACAAAGCCGCGCGAATATTATTTGCGAGCTACTTAGCATAATATAAAACAACCACTTGATACCTTCTTGGTACTATTAATGCGTTAAAATTGTTGAAGATGGAAAAATTGACCTTGAATTCAATTTGTAAAGTCACGATAGAAGTGAAGTTTTGGAGCACATGTACATGGAAATCCAATACCTGGTACACACCAATATGTGAGCATACAAGATTAGCTTTCGCCGGATTCATGTCGAAAAATTGAAAATCAATTTCCATGACTTTACCTGACCAAAATTGAAATTTTCCCCTCGCTTGACCAAAATAAAAATTTTCTCTGACCAATCCCTGACTAACGGAAACTGCTTACTTTTTTCATCAGAGGAACAGGAACTGGAACCAATTACCCACAATGACATTTAAGATTTGTCTCGTAAAACACAGCGTGTTTATGGTGAAGCTGGTTTGTTTAGAGACACGTTATTTATTATTTCTTCCTGAATGGACAGTTACATGTGCATCCTTCCACCTTGCAATTAAGCCTACGTTCCCCTGAACAATCCTCACCATGGCAAACATTGTCGAAAGAGGGTTTTTTTAAATGAGCACAAGGGAGGAAAAGCCCTCCCGTGAAATGACCAGTTCAATTGTCGCCAAAGGCCTAGGCCAAGGCTACAACTAGGAACCCTTACATTTCTAGGTGACACTATGGCGGTCGAAATGACCACGACCATGACGATTAGTAAAGGGGGTCTGCACCAGCCACCAGACACCATAAAACGATTCCTGAATGCGGATATAGATTCGTCCTCCGATTCTTCCGAAAGGTGGTCCAATTCCACGAAACAGAATCCAGTCTATAAACGATTCTATCACAACCTAGCCAATAATTTTGCCGTAATGTACAGAGTGTGGCCTCTGGGCGCGACAGTTATTGGTGAGCTCTGGTGGCGTTCCATACAATCGATGGGGCTGTTGCAGTTATTTTAATTTTTTTTTTTTATTTTACTCAGCGATATGACAAGTTAAGATACAGATACAGAATGCAAAGTCGATTGGAAAACAAGATATTCAAAACTTTGTCAATCGCGATGGAAATGTACCCTCATGTTGCTAGAGCAATGTTTAAGGGTACATTATTTTCATTTAACAGTAATAAAGGCACACTGGGATCGATGTAAAAAAACAAAAAAAAAAAAAAAAAAAGAATAACAAAAACAATAAACTATAAAGTAATTTTGCCCAACAGTTAAATAATAAGTAATTAAAGCCTATTTATTAAAACGATCGAATAACTGAACAGATAAATAACAATCGAAATTATTCCCAAAGCTATTGGCTGAGAACTTGAAATTCGCGAAAGAAACGCCACTAGTGGTAGCAATCGAACACACGGTGATTTGCTAAATAACCAAAATAATATACTCGAGTCATCGAAGTATTTTTCTAAATCGATTATTGATTTTAAAATGATTATTCTTTCATCATATCTCTGAAAATATTTATATCAACATTGAACAGGTAATCTTACTTACAAACAATTATAGAAAATACCATAGAAAATTTAAAAACATAATCAACCACAAGCATAGACCTTAACATCAATTATGGCGGCTCATGTCTCCCTGAACAAAAACTGCGAGAAGTTGGCTAGATTCCGGGAATTAAGAAAAATTAATTAATTTTTGCGACATACTGTTTCGGACTCGTGCTTGCAGTCAATTATGTCTTGATATAATTGAATAAATATGTATTGATATTTTCGATTATTGAGGAACATGACTGCAGTCGTTTATGTCTAGGTTTTTTATCATTTTTAAAATGACACAAGCTTGATTTCAGGTGAAATTGTCAACAGTTTTTATGGAGGTCTCCAACGTAACAACGTTTTTATGACACTTACAAATCCGGTATCTCGACCGATCAGAAGGTGCGTGGTGCGTGTTGTGACAGCTGTTAAGTCATCAACCCATTGATTTCCAGATGGTTCTTCACGATTACCCAACAAACCGCGTATACCCATGCCCAGTATACGATGAACGGGGGGACACTAGGACACTTGATTGAGCGATCGCGCGACGCGATAACGATAAACCTCCCGAAAGCACACGTCAAAATAGTTGTCCATTGTGTGTGCGCGGACCTCGACAGTATTTTACCTGCAGTATAGGGTTGCAAACGTCACCTGGACACTCACATTAAACGGTCACCGTGATTATCTCCCTAAGAACCCACGTCCTCATTCATTCAAAATGTGAACATATTAAAACAGTCGGCGCGTCGAACTGCACCTACGATCGCCGTTTCAAATCTCGACCGTGCATACGGGTAGTTTCCTTCGAAATGGAAATAAATCTGTGAAATAAATACGTACCAGCACGATTTCAGGTACACGTTAAATACCCCTACTTAGGTAAGAAACCTATACAAGGCTGGGAAGTCAAGAGTTTCATGCTTCTCTCTGAATGGGGTCGTAGTACAGTAGAGCGGAAACGCTTTCACAAAAATATCCAGCGCTGACAATGCAGAAAACTAAACTAAACTTCTTTTTAAGAAAACTAGTTGCAATTTTTTTTTTATTTTTTTTTTATTTGCACTTAGCAGCATTTTCTGTTCCGTTTTCCTGGTACTACTGTACATTTATCTCTATCTCTTGATATTCTACTCGTACATTAAATAGAACAAAGCAATTAAATAGGTACAGCAAATAGAAATAAGTTAAATAAAATTTTTAAAAATCTATGGGCCTCAGGAGCTAAGCTGCTAAACCATTCCATCGCCCCCTCCATTCTCCCCTTTCAACTCGATACCACAAATTACGCTGTATACTCGTATATTGTACCTTCCGTTAGATCGTCCCCTTGCTCAGCTCAGCTCAACCTGCAACCGGAATGCGCCCACACCAATGGATAAATAACGGCGGACATTAGCAACAGGGAAGCATGTCTACAATGTATCTCAATGAGAAGGTGATTTCTGGTCGCAATCAACATGTCAATGCCCCCAACAAACTAGCAAGATCCGAGTGGAGGAGGGAAGTCAGGAAGACGTAGACTTTATAGACCTACAGCATACCCATACTTGTATGACTCGCCCTTTATTTTAATACTCACGTGTAGGTAAACATGATAAGGATCAGAATTTTAGATTTGTGGGTATTGTACAGAGTAAAGAGTAGTCTGTATTCAGTGAATTGGGCATACCTGCAAATGCAACGCGTAACAGTATCACATATTGCAATTTCACCACACTATTTTTGTGGTTGGCAAATGTCTACGAGGTGCCGGTGGCTCAGTGGTTAGCGTGTTTGTCTCCTACGCCAGTGATCGCCGGTTCAATTCCCGACCGTGACTTCCGTAATTTTTAGGGCGAGAGAAATATAGTAAAAATGGAACTAAAGCTGTGGGACCCATGACTGTGCGTTGTCGGGTAAAGGTTAAAGATCCCAACCCAGGCCAAAAGGTAGGTGAAAAAAAAGTTATGTTGCAGTAAATTATGGATTGTAGCAAGAGTGGTAAAAATAGGAAATATTCGGATTTGACTATTTTTTTAACGCTATATTTCTCTCCGTATATATGTGTTAATTGTTCTATCCTTGTTTTTTATGAGACCATTGTCAGAGCACCTTGCCATTGATTTTTATAAAACCCCAGGAATGCTGACCCGTATATGGTCGGGTCTCAGGCGGTGGGTATCCATCCAGATAAGAAAAGCAAACACGCGTGGGCCAAAAACAAGCAATTGTTCCCACGAGTGGAGAAACGGCGAGCGCGCGCCGTTAAGGTCTGCCGTAATTAGGATGGGTCAGTCGGTTAGGCAAAGGATGCGCGCGCGAATAGCAACTACAGTTACGGCAAAAAAAAACGAACCAAAGCGGATATGCGCAATATTCAACGACCATTAAACATTATACATGTGTTACGGCATATGTTCTTTGGCGGCGCGGTCGAAAATTGATACATGCGCGCTGCATGCAAATTTTTAGCAACGAGATAACAGTAGTGACTAATTTCAGCGAGGAAAACAGAACACTGTGCTCCGGTACAATTGCGTTAAAATTAATGGTTTTACTTTATTTTTTAGTGGACAAGACTGCATACCTTATGCAAATGAACATGTTTTGCGCGGCGCACTATACATTATCTGCGATATATCCGCCAGCCAATCTTTATAGGTTTTTTTTTTTCAAATATTATTTGCTGTTGGAAAGATATTGATCTGCAGATAGCAAATTCCGTTCAAATATGTTGTTTTTAATTAACATTATTTGCATTACCCCCTATTTCGAATCACAGTTAATCATTGGTAAAAAATATAGCATAACTGGCACAGGAAATTGCGATGTAAATATGCCGACCTATGTTATACCGGATCATATAGAGATTTTCCCAGAATTAGCGCAACTGTTTACCCATCTCGATTATAATTCTTCTTCAATAGAAAAAACTTGAGCAGATACTCTTCTTGTTTTGCAAATTGCATCGTCTTGAGTCAACATTCTCAGTGTGATTCCAATAATTATGCTTGACGGCTTAGAAGGCAATTTTTCATATATTTCCTACCGCACCCAAAATGGAATATTTAAAAAAAAAATGCCAATTTCCCTACACTTTGAGCTTAAAACTTGTGGATCATTTAAAGCCCAGCAGTCGGCGTAAGCCAATATAGCTAGATTATTAATTTCCAGATGTTAGAGAAGCTATTGGTATTTTAAAAAATATAGCAAAATTTTATATTATCGTAGATCTTCTTAAGGGCGAATTAGCGCCTTTCCTATCGCTCCACACCGTTGCTACGAAAATTGCTCGCTCAGTTGGCTCCTACAAAACACCAAAATTTACAAACACATTCATAATGTCAATCGCGCAAGCTTATTTGCTCGCGAATTACCCATGTTTAACGTGGAAGCTGATAAAAGCGTTTGATCAAGTGATTCAAGTCCCGCAAGTAGTTCACCGTACATACAAGACGTATAGGAAACAGCCCGAGAGCGTTGGCGCCGTTGCTCAGCACTAATTAAACGCTGCCGCCTCACGCACTTGTTCTTTGGGCAAGGGAGGAGTGCGTGCTGAGGAACGTTGGGGCGGGGGGAGGGTGTTTGAGGGTGGACCCCCGGCGGCCACTAACATCACGATGTTCTCTTCCGGCGACGTTCCGCCTAAAAAAGCCGCTCGACGCGTTCACTAAATACTTGTCTATTGTGTCAACATGTCTGCTGACATATTACGTATGCGCACACCGGGTTGTGTGTACGGCATTGTGTAGTGCATCCTCCTGATACCCCGTGCCATTGGAAAAGGTAGATGCCGCGCGCGCCATCGCGAAACCAAAGAAGTCCAGAGTAAATGGCCAAGAACAATCTATCGATGTGGACGACATGGTAGCCCGGTTAGGGAAGTACGGGTGAATTGACTCAGTTTACTGAGACATTGTACCTGTCTTTTTGAAGCAGTTTCTACGTATTATTTCTATCTACCCTCTGCGTCCTCTCCATTATCAAACTTTGAAGAATATCCAACTTTTAAATGGTAATCATCATTTAATTGAAAAATCCGAAAATGTAGTAATTACACATGTGTATATATATTCATCAGTTACGGTTAAACACTCGACAAAGAGTTGAGTTGCAACTATAACTGATCAATATAATTGCCTCACCGTCGGGTACTTGATATAAATGAAAGTTTATTTTGTTAGATATTGGACTCTGCGAGCTCTTGTACTTTTTACTTCCATCTAAGTTTTAGTTTCATAATTATTCCACTTTGTTCTCGTGATAAGTGACGTGTGCATCAGATACCTAATCGGGTAATAGGAGGATATATAGCCGATGTGAATAATGGTTTTCCTAATATTCGCCGCGCGCTCATATACTGTACATAAAAATGCACGTACATAAACAGACACAGCATTTTCGAAGTCACACGGGTGTCCTTTGACCTCATTTTGGCGTAAGTCAGGCAATAGGTTGGTGAAACAGCGCGCGCGTGGCTATGGTGGGTGCCTTATGGGCTGGCGGGGGTACTAGAGTAGGACGAGACACCATTTTGTGTTCGAGTCGTACGCGTATTCGAAAAACGCCGGCGGGGACATATTGGCGGCGGATCTGGTGGCGGTTGTTCCAAAAAAATTCCCACTGGTTTTTTTTTATCCGATCCAATCAAAAATCGCGGATATACCACTGAGGAATCCTACACTGAGGATAATTCTCGCTCTCATAAGTGAGTCTAGAAACCGCGATCCTACCGACTATCGTTTCTATCGTGTGCTATTTTGCTCCTAATTATAATATAGACTAAAAATTATAGTATAGAGAGGGACAACAATAATTAATGAGTCACAAAGATGATTTAACCAAATCCCAGCACTGTATTTGTCAAATGTTTGGATACAAGAATATTAGCCATTGTTTTTATCAATTCATTCATTCTTCTAAAATATTTTAATATACTGGTTATATTGGGGCTATTGTCAAAAATACACGCACAATTTTTTTTATTAAAATGTCTTCTTTATTAAAATTATTGTGCTGTGAGACGTCAGGCGTTACATGAGCTGTCTTTTTCGAATGAACAACATGTTTGTCCTTTCGAATGAAAGACAAACTAACAAGATATATTATTTTAACAATGTCTACTACACATGTAAACAACGAACTAAATATGTGCTCACCACATTTATCATCGATCGTCACATTAGGCTACATCGATTAACATTGCTGAGCATGTGTAGAGAGGTTACACCGTATTAGCGCTTATTGATACCGAGAACACTCGAATCAAAAGCATACACATTACACTGCATCACCTTATTGGGAGAGGCTCTCATAAAATCAGGTATGTCTACACTTGTTTACTTCTTCGAAATTATGCTTCACGCTGCCTACAGTGTATATGCAAACACTCCTAACATCGTTCAACGAAATCCAAGAAGCGTCACCAAAACAATATAGACAACACCTTGAGCAGTCAATGTCAGGATATAGCAACTAATTGGGCAACGAATATGCTGAAACTGTTTTCGGGGAAAATTTATTATTATATCGACCCGCAAGTTCACCACACGGATCTGTCATCAGTTCGTTAGTTGAACGCATTCGCAACTGACATTGCAATGTTAGGTTGATCGAGGTTATATGAATGGAGAAATTCCTCATTACCCAGTAACATATATAACCGACTAGTGTGAAGTTAATTTAGTTTAATTTGAGAATTTGTGGGCATTTGCCTCTGGCGCAAGTTAATACCGAGAAAACAAGCCCTCTAAAATGCTTTGACTAAAGACAACAATATTTCAAAGACAGGTTATCTGGAATATTATTATCTCTTTATTAAAATGTGACTCTCCAGACCAATGTATCTATCTATATACTCTTAATTATGTACCAGTACCCCTCCTATTGCTTAGACAATATATGAAGGGTGCATTTTTATCAGTATCCTTGTAGAACCTAATAACTTTTTCCATTTTTAAATCTTCTTTCAAAAAAATTACAATATTTTTTATGTGTAACAATGCTTATGATTCCATCTACTAACCGAGACGATTTCGATGAAGAAGGTGATGCCCTGAACGAAGCAGCTTAAACATTAACATGTGCAAGTTCGTGACGACTACACGCGCATTAACCTAGTTTAATTTGCTGACAAGTGAATCATGTCAGTGCCACACATTCAGAGAGTCCGTGTTCACTTCAACGAAATTTGCATGACCAGCGGGCAATACTCGTCGTATCCGACGAGGCCCCCTGTCGAGTGTAGGGGTGGTCTAACTCGGACGGGGGGTTGGGGATAATATCTGAATGGCGTGCCATTTTTAGCTATACACCGTGACAAAGCGGACTTACATCTCTTGTGACTTGCCATTTGCGCACCGCACCTAACCAAATTTGTGCGGCCCCCGTGGTACAGTGGCTATAGACATAGACTACTAAGCGGGTGGTCCCGGGTTCGATTACCGGCAGAAGCAGTCGTTTCAACGAGCATTCGACGAGCTGCGGTACTGGTGTCACCCCTGAGCTTCCATTAGGGAGT